>JALIZH010015527.1:32500-69118 GCA_030522465.1 Rhipicephalus appendiculatus
TGAAGCACCTCCATCAAGCACTACACTATAGCGCGGTCCTCAAAAATATTTCTTGCGTCAAAATTATGCAACAAGGGAGGGATTTAGTGAAAAGTTTCTCAATGTTCTTGGAGAAACTTTTAATCAGTTAAGCTGCACTCGCTTCAGACATTTCTGCGCGGGCATCACAAAAAAGATAAACAGAAAAACAAGACACACAGGATATGCGGTCATGGCTTATTCGCGCGGCCAGGATCTAGATAAAGGACAAAAGAAAGAGATACAGAGTGATGCGCGTGAAGTCACGGGGTGATAAGCCACGAAGTCTTACAAACTGCTCCCCTAATCAGCTTTTCTTAAAATCGAATATAAGCACACAAGCACACCTTTCATCACCGAAGTAAGACGAAAATAACGGTAATAATGATCAGGAAGGAGGAATAACTCTTGTTACAACAGATACAGTCATGGTTTCTTTTTTTTTCTTCTTCTTCTTTTTTGAAATATTCTGATTACTGAAGCCACACTTGTCTTGCGGTTTGCTGCACCAGCTTTCAAGCTCAACAAAATCAGAAAAAGAAAGACGTTACAGAAAAGAAAAGAAAACCCCCCTTAAATTCAGATAAAATAAGAAGTAGACGAACGGAAGAAAAACGAGGGTAATGAGATTAATGAAGCAAGAGTTTTAATTGAAATACAGCGTCCACACGCACACATTTTCTAGTTCTGCCCCCCTGTATGTGGACTAACACGTAATTCCGCATATAACCAACACATAGGTGTTCATCATAACCGCTTATCTAGCCCGGTATGCGCTAAGAAGTCTTTCCGGAATGTGTTCGCATTTTTACGATGATGCGTTTCCGGCTACGGTCCAAGTAATTTCTGTAATAATATTAATAATAATAATAATAATAATAATAATAATAATAATAATAATATCTGGGGCTTTACGTCCCAAAACCACGATATGATTATGAGGGACGCCGTAGTGGAGGGCTCCGGAAATTTCGACCATCTGGTGTTCTTTTACATGCACTCACATCGCTCAGTGCACGGGACCCTACCATTTCGCCTCCATCGAAATGCGACCGCCGCGGCCGGGATCGAACCCGCGACCTTCGGGTCAGCAGCCGCGCAGCGTAGCCACTGTTCCACCGAGGCGGACCCAAGTAATATCTGTAATGTAAGGATATGTCTGTCGAAAGTTGCTAGTTTCTTCTCGAATTTCTCTCTTTCATCTGCGTACTTCACGCTCTCCAAAAGCATACGCCCAACATTCTCATCTCCGTGACCACGTTATTATTCCGGTGAGCTGGATCGGTCTGTTCTTGTGCAGGAAACTGTTTCAGTGTGCTATATGTTTTCGCTTAGTTGTTCATCTTTTTAAATTTTGAGTAACCACTTTTTTTTTTTCTCTACCGAACTTATAGGAATTGAGTTGCCGAAGTACCTCTCCACAGCAAGCAAGTTACAACAGAACAGAATATATTAATCAACCGACCACGCAAAAGAACAGAAGTCACAGAATTAAGTTTAAAAAAAAAAAGAATTTGATGAAGAGGATGTTGATAATAAGTTGGTTTTTTTGTGGTCGCCACGCAGCTTTTTTTTTTTTTTTTTTGGTCCGGTCCCGCTGCAGTCTTAGACTATGGTATACCCTTGTCTGTATATTTTCCTGTATCCCATTTCACTGTGTAATAGAATAATAAATGACTCTGACTTTGAACTTCAGCTGTTATACCCCTAGCAAAATGGATGGTTTAATGAATGAAGGAAGGGAATTTTGGGGGGCTGGTTTATTTTTTGTTTGACACGACCTTAATGAAAACCAGCAAGTAATGAAGCTAAGGAAGGTACGTAGGGGACGTCAATTCTACTGTGTCAAGTGTATATTGTAGTAATCGCGATATAAATCTGAAGGAACTAAAGTGTACCAAAAGGGAACTTACCGCCGGCAGGGACCGCACCTGCAACCTTCCGATCACGTGCCCGATGCTCCAACCGACCGACCTCAGTTGGTGGAAGCATCGGGCGACACCTGCAATCGAACGACTTTGCGAAACGCATTCGAATTTGCCCTCGAATCAAATGTGCACTCTGCCCCAGATAATCGAATGTGTACTCTGCCCCAGAGACAAGGGGAAATGTTCCGTGTCGCAGCCAACTAACCACACTAAATGCAAATGCCATTAGGTGCAAACGACATTAAACTTTCCCGTATTAGCCACTTCGATTATCTCATCGCGTTACTGGCACGCAGTGAATAAGACGTTTAAGAAACGCTACGAGCTGACCGCGACGGTACGGTATTTTCCGTACCGTAAGCCGGTATTGCCAAAACACTCTAGCAACAAAGACAATAGTACTCATCAACCACATGCGACAGCTTTACTTTTATTTTCCTGCCATCCACACCGCGGTGTACGTTCCACATACCGTTACAGCATCGAACGTAACGAGAAAACGCGCGCACCGCTCGCTTTATAAGTGGGGCCGTCGATCGATGGCACGGGTGGTCGGTAATGCACGGTAGAGCGGACGAAGTTTACGAGGTTCGCCACGGTTCACTGCCACCGCTCGCGTTCAATTTCCGCTCTCGAGGCAAAGTGGAGCTCGTTTGTCCCGAAACTGCATAACGTATACGGTAAAGTGGTTCTTTTCTTGGTATTGGTGTCTCTATAATTAGAAGTACAAGCGGCCATTCGTTAGCGAAGCGCTTCTAGCAATTACCTCGTCGCTAATGAAGACGATCAAGATTAGAACTGGTAAACGGGTAAACAGAAGGCGCGGACGAACCGTGTCATTGACGTCATTCTCCGTGTATAATAATAATAATTGTTTATGTTTAACGTCTGAAAACCACCATTTGATGAGAGACGCCGTAGTGGAGGGCTCCAGAAATTTCGACCACCTGGGGTTCTCTGGCGTGTACCTAAATCTAAGTACACGGGCCTCAAGCATTTTCGCCTCCATCGAAAATGGGGCCGCCGCGGTCGGGACTCGATCCCGCGACCTGCGTGTCAGCAGTAGAGCACCATAACCACTAGACCACCGTGGCGGGTATGTGTGTGTATGTATGTATGTATGTATGTATGTATGTATGTATGTATGTATGTATGTATGTATGTATGTATGTATGTATGTATGTATGTATGTATGTATGTATGTATGTATGTATGTATGTATGTATGTATGTATGTATGTATGTATGTATGTATGTATGTATGTATGTATGTATGTATGTATGTATGTATGTATGTATGTATGTATGTATGTATGTATGTATGTATGTGTACGTACAGGGGGGGGGGGGGGGGGGGGTCAAAAGTTCCCAGGCCACGCTGCCATAGGAATACATGGGATAGTGGCCTGGAAACTTTTACCAGCCCGTACGTACGTACCAGCTCCTCTTTATGGCTTCGTTCAGAAGCCAGCAGAAACCCTGTCACTAAATTAAAAAAAATAAAACATATGCGTGCACGTGTATGGGAGTGTCCTTCATAAGACGAGTCCGCTGAAGGCACCAGCTTGCCTCCGAGCAGCTGTGTTCTCCCTTAGCTGTGCACGTACACCGGGCGCAGTCTCGTTTCTTCGTTTAACTTGTTCCTTATCTCTCGCAGATTGCAGCGTCCAGCTCATACGCATAAAACGTTCATTTCGCAAAGCACTCCGAGCCGGCACTGCCTCCTGCATATATGTACGCACCATCCGTGAGCTCCAATCAATTGGCCTAGCTTCCTCACTCGCGATCGGTAACGCGGAAGACTCGGGACGAAATAAGCCATCTGGGAGACGTCTTGAAGTAGCCGTACTATGGATGAAGAGCAAATTGGACTTCGTCGAAGTCTCAGGGAGCAATCGACGAGATGAGAACGTACAATCTTGTTTCTGTTCTGTTCTCGCTGCCTAAGAGGTTGCAGGCACGGCATGTTTTATTTTTATTTTTATTATGATATTTTTTTTTTCATTTACATTTCCGCCCAACTCCACTTTAATGTAATGTAAGGTCTAGGAGGTTATTACATTTATATTTCAGATATTGCCGGTGGCAACTTGTCTTTTCGTGCAATCTACTTTCTTCAAATTTATATCATAATTACTGCTATACAGTTCAAACAGCACAATTACATTTACTTAGCTTCATTAAGGCTGTATGAGCACGGAAACGAGGCCTTCAAATTCCCTTTGTTCGTACATTATATATATATATATATATATATATATATATATATATATATATATATATATATATATATATATATATATATATATATATATATATATATATATATACTCACAAAAAAGTCATACAGACGCGCGTGCGAAGCAGTTTTATTTACGTTGCGCTCGGTGTCCGAGCTTCGTCAAATATATATATATATATATATATATATATATATATATATATATATATATATATATATATATATATATATATATATATATATACAGTTTAATCTAGGAGTTACTGAACATCGCCTTCCACTTGAGGATATGGTTTCCGGCTTGGCCTTACTTTTTTTTGGCAAAAAAAACTTGTCTAGCTTGTAACTATGCAAATGAATCCAACGGACAATTAGGCCACGGAAAGCGTAGAGGACATTGCCTTTAAACTGTAGTGGAGTAATTATGACGTAAATGGAAATGAATTAAAGTGTCAGCCTTCCCGTCAGTGGGATGATTCCTATCTTCCGCATTACCATGTTTTGTACTCAAGTCTTTTCACACATATCTGAATGCATTAGCGTTCATGCGCCAGCTCAGCATTTATTGATCAGAGAGGCGTGACTTAGGGAGCTGGGGGGGGGGGGTGCCATGACCCCCCCCCCCTTGCGAACACTTTCACGGGAAGTTCTTGATAAAACGTTTCGTGTGAATGGTGTATTTCATAAAAACGTCCTTAATGGATTGAAACCACTGATAACTAGTATTTGAAGGCTGGCGTTGCGCACTCAAATGCGCTATAGCTAAACGCCGGGAGTGAAAATTTACCCAACCATCCGCCTAACATATCTGCAAACTTCTATTCAAAAATAAAGGTTCCAAACTACGAAAAATACCTGAACCCCAACCTGCACTTACCACCCACCCCCCCCCCCCACGAAAAAAAAAAAACGTATTTAGAAAGACGTCTATGGGACGTCAAGTAAACGTCTATAGCTGGATACAGAAATAGGTGACGGTACGGCCGCGTAATCTCTAGTGCATACGCCATAGCAGACGACGCAAACCGCGCACATATATCGTCTAACATCCCCCCCTCCCTATATCTATACCTACGGCATAAATAGAAAGCACATCGCTAGACGTCCCTGGGAGGTCAGATAAAAGACGTCCCAGCTTTTTACCGCACCGAAGGTCGGCGCGTGCGCTAACTCGGCGCATGCGCAATATACACAAACGCGCACTCGTGCCAGCGTTAAGGGGACGGTCCACGCGCCCCGTCCATATTTGACAAACGATCCGTCCACACGACGACGTTGGTAAGGAGCGGGGCGGAGATGCAGGAAAAGATGAAACGCAGCGAGCAGGCGGCGAACCGAGACGAACAACAAGGCTCCCGAGATCTCCTCCCTCAACCTCGTTTTCCCGCTCTCCTCCGTCGCGCTAACTCATCGCGTGAGTAACGGCCCCAGAGTGGACAGTCGTGAACCATCACAAACCAACGGCATCAGCAGAAGAAGCAATGGCGGCGACGGTGGTAGGGCGTTCGCGGCTGCTTAGCCGGAAGCAAGGCGGCCGTGGCTTCAACGGCGATGGCAGTTCTTGACGTGCGAGTCCTCGTCTCTGGCGTGACAAATGGCTGGAACCGTTTCTGGCTGCGAGCGCGTATTAGATAAACATGGGAGCGTGCGTGGCGAGGGTGCTAGGCGTCGAGGCCTAAAACTTGCCCTTTCCTCAAAGCATGCACCCCGACCGGGGGGACCCACCCCGAAGCACGCACCGGCACCCACTGAAGGAACGGCTGGGCACGTGCGAAGGCCTCTGGCTTCAGTGGTGCAGTGCTTGCTCCTTTATTTATTTATCTATCGCTTTTGTTTGGAATCCATAAAGCTTAATTTTGATCACACAGTATAACTAGAAACTGACAGGATCCCTCACGCGTTCGCCCAAGACGAATGGAAGGCGAAAGCCGTGCACCTTCTTTTTCGTCTCGGTAGACGTACTGATCCTCCCCCGCCCGACCTCCGAATGCTTTCTGCGCCTAACGTAGCATTGTATTGCCTCAAGGATCGGAGGCATAACAAGCGTTCTGCATCACACCTGGTTTTGCACTGCCTCCGTGATCGGCTCCCTTTCACTAGGCGACGATGTCATCTGATGATGCCATCATGTGAAGTCATGATGGCGGCACAAATTTTGGCGCTATGTGACGTCCTGATGACGTAATATGGTCACGTCACCATGTGACGGTCATTTGCGTCACTCGTGTTGATGCCGACACCGATGGCCAATTTTTGCATTTGGTGAGGCACTTCAGCCTTTCGCCTTATGATCCGATGTGACCCTCAGAGCCTCTGAAGTATCGTATCACGCGCTGTATTCCCATATTTCATGACTTAGAGCGGTTGACTGACTGATTGATTAATGAACGGATCCTCTTCAACACCAGAGCCTCTGAAGTAGATGATCATGCGTTGTACTTTTTTATTACGTCAGTAATACCGATAAATTGTTTCATCTGACCTGGAACGCAGGGACTCTCAAGCATATAATCACGTGTTGTATTCCCTTAGCGTCACTAATAACAGTTGTTTGATATACCCGTTCCTTGGTCCCCATTAAAACACGGAGCCTCTGAAGGGTTTCTACGAAGACCGCCGCGGTGGTACAGTGGTTACAGTGCTCGCGTGCAGAGCCAATGGTCGTGGGTTCAATCCGTGTCGCGGAGATCGCGTTTTCGATGGAGGTGAAATGCCAAAGCTCGTGTACGTCAATTGAAGAGCACCAGTAGGTGGAAATTTCCGGAGCCCTCCACAATGGAGTCGCTCATTATCATATTGTGGTTTTGGCACGTAAAAGCCCTGATATTATTTGATTGACTGACCGACCGACCGAACGACCGACCTACTGACCCAAGAATGACTGATTGACTAACCGACGGCTGATCGACGGACTGAGTGATTGATTGATTGATTGATTGATTGATTGATTGATTGACTGATCGACCGATCAATAGATCCACTTTAACATCATAGTCTTAGAGCCCATTATAATGCGTCTTATTTACTTACCGTCTCGCTATCACCGATTCACTGATTCATCCCACTGGAACCTCATAGTCTTAAGTGTGTTGTATTCCCTTATTGTATCTCTAATAAAGGTTTACTGATCGAGTAATTTATTGATCCCCATTATAACACAGAGCTTCTGAACGGTTTTCGTAAGTACGCAGCATCGAGGGACACGCGTTGCGTTCAAGAAGCCATCCCGAAACACTTACAAGGCTGTTTCTTTTCATTTTTTGTTTTTCGGCTTAGCGAGACACAAACGGAAATGCCACCACGATGGCGGAAGGAAAAAAAGAGGAGCTCGCGCTACAGACGGGAGGCGAACACGTGATGGACGACCGCCGCTTCGCGGGCCGTGACAGCAGCCACAACAAACACGCTGCCAAAAACAGAACCCTCTTCCCTCCCTCAACCCCCCGGACGCGCTAGAGGATAACGATAGAATAACCACACACGCGCGCAGCGCCCCAGCTGCTTCACAAACAGGGTTAGCGAGCCTATCGAAACGATCAATGGCGGTATCGACGCGAGGCTAAGCATAAGCAGCAAAGTAGGGCTCCAGAAGCTGTGTGATCGAAAACGTAGGGTATAAAGGCATGGTTGCCAGAAGAAGCATCCCAGGCCGGTGTTAAGGCGGAAAGCCTTATATATAGATGCATAATTAAACATGAAAAGCGACCGTAGGCGTGAACACGATAATAATAATAATAATAATAATAATAATAATAATAATAATAATAATAATAATAATAATAATAATAATAATTGTTGGACTTTTACGTCCCAAAACCACAATACGATAATGAGGGACGCCGTAGCGGAGAGCTCTGGAAATTTCGACCGTCTGGCATTCTTTAACGAGCCCCTGAATCTAAGTACAAAGGGCCTCTAACATTTCGCCTCCGTGGAAATGCGGCCGCCGTGGACGGGATTCGAACCCGCGGCTTTCGCGTCAGCAGCCCAGCACGGCGTGAAAACACGAGATTTGCATAAAGCATCATCGTGTGGTGACGTCATCCTGCGATGTAAAGGCCACGAGGGTGAAGGTCCCTTAAGAAAATGACATATTGTTACGGGACAAAACGAACGCTAGTGGGACGCGGACTCAGGAGCGAAGACGACGAAGAGGGCGAACCGCGAATAATGACCTCCGTATTAGATAACTTTTAGTGTGTGTTTGTTGTATGTGAAAATTGCTCCGTTACAGTACATGAATCATATATGTTCAATGAATGACCATATATGTAGCCATATAAGGGTACAAGTAAAGTCAAATAATGCCATATAGGGGTCATATAAAGCCATATATGGGACCACATGAGGTCGCATACTGCCATATATGCGTGAAGCTACATCGATGGAATTGATATCAATTAAAAAAACTTAATGCGCTTAAAGCGCGTTGCTGCAAAGCTTTTGTTGGGCACGGACTCAATAATTTATTTGACCTCAACAGTCTGCAGTCTAATGTCGCTAGAGTTTATTTAACTCGCTAGAGTTGATGTAGTTGTCGCTAGAGTTGGGCGTCTTCGCATGTCGTCGTGTGGGGGAGTGTTTCGGTGCTTCAGTTATTTATGCTGGAACTTTTTTGACAACCGACATGATTCAGTTATGCAACCAATGCGTAGAACAGCGCTGTTGTTTTTTAATGTTATGATGTAGTTGGTTATCTGACGGGAAAAAAAATGTTTCTTGGCTATGCCACTTGCAGACCATTGTTTGCTTGTTTGTTTGTTTGTTTGTTTTTGAATCAGTCTAAGTGAAATATCACTTTGCGAACTTTGTCATCTTCGCACCGAACTTTCGCGTTTTTTTCACTTGTCCTCTCGTGAAACGGAAATAATCGATAAATCGATACCAATCTGCATTTGAGATGTCGACGTTTTCCCGAGGAATATTCGCAATCGATCGATTCCAAGACTTCTCCGTTCGAAGTCCCCCGCAATTTATGCAGATGCCTTGGAAGCTGCGCGCTTCAAATTATAGAAATCGTCATTTCGCTTTTGACGTCATTAAATAAGTGCTAATCAATTCAGGATGAACGGACACCGATTTACGAGTACAAGTACCGCAGAAAATGCTGACGCCAATGACATGGCACAAACTTCTCGACTCTCCCGATTTGAACGAAAATGTACTGCGGGCATTCGATCAAGCACTTGATCGTCATCTGTACATGATCATAATCACATTGGGTACTTCGCCGTTATCGCTTGTGAAGGACTCATCTTCAGATTGTTCTGTGGCCTTGAATGTGATTCGTTCGCCGCGCCTTTAGGGTGCATTAACGAGGGGGGGGGCGCCTAGGGGGGGGTGCCCCCTGCTCACCCCCCCTAGCTACCTAAGAGGGGGGACGCAAAATCTGCTCCATACATTGATCTGGGAAGGGGGGGTGGGTGGGGCTACCCTATAGTCACCGAAGAGGGGGGCACAAAATTTGCCCCATACATTGACCTAATAGGGAGGGGGGGGGCTGCGACGAACCTTCGCCCCCCCCCCCTAAACGGGAACCCTGCGCACGCCTATGATTAAAGACGTGTTAACAGCTACGTCACAGTACTCCAAACCGAGGTGAAATTAATACCGGACGTCTTTATGAGAATACATTGAGTATATTTCAAAACATGGTTTTACAAGAAAAAAAAAAAAAACTCCTGAAATAGACTGTCAGGTTCACGGATGTCTATAAGAGGTAACTCAAGCGATTCAGCAGTGGAACATAATTAATATTCACTAAACATCTTTTCAGTTAATTACATTACGACACATTGCGACTGACGATTTGTAGCCGGTGAGCTTGCAAGGCTTGAATTCATTATGAGTAAAATTTCAGGGCGACACCAAGAGTTTCGAAAGATAAGTTCCAAAAGTGGCGCTACGGAATACAGGGGGCATTCTGAGTAGTTTTATACTTTGGGGCCCAAAATGGCACTTTGTTAAAAAAGTAACTGGAACGAATAGTACATTTTTTACCGCATTATTACCGCAAAATTCACACATACATCAATATCCGGGCTGCCCTCAGATTCCATTCCAAAGTGGATACATGCTACTCAACCACCTCGGCTATGGTTGGTCAATAGCAATATATGTGACACACTAATTAGTCGAAGAGTGACCCACTAAGTGCTAGTTAATTGACTATCAAACAGTGTGGTTCCCAGATTCATAAATGTGTAACGCACCTGGCAGTTTACATTTGATGAACTTTTTTTACGCCGTCGGAAATCATATCTGTAATTATTACTTTAAAGCGGTTCCGTTTATGAAATATTGACGCCTCCCCGTATAGACCCAAACATATGCGATGAATCTCTCGCACGCTTCTGACGGATGTCGCAGGTGCTGTTTACGGATTTCACAGAAACGGTGACGTCAGATTACCTGAATTTCTAAATTTGACTTCCAAACTTTCAATACAACAAGCAATAAAAGAATTTCCACTTAAGAATGGCGTCGGATTGTTCTGCAATATGCCTCCTACGTTGACGAATGGTATAGCAATTGTTCTATTCAAATGTATGCGGCAATTTTTGTACGCGTGCAACAATGCGGTCCGGGTTTGTGAATGCTCTATTCATAAGATTATTTCGGCATTCGTCGCCTGCATTTGAATATGCAGCGTCTGGCAATACCTTGCAAATAGTGTTTTGAAAATTTCTAAATCAGACAATAAGAATTACGCGAGGGCACATGCGAGAATACGGTGCGCCGCTGAGCTTTCGTGAAGTATCTAACTTAATCTTACGCAGAAGATTTGTCCACGGTTTAGTACCATATACGTCACGTGTAAACATCTGTAATGTTTCCGTTTACGTACGCTGTGCGCAACGCGACAACTTTAACCTGACGCAGTGTTTATGTTTACGCAGCAAAGCGTTGTTGACTAGCCGTACGGATAAAATTGGGGCAAATAATTGGAGCGAACCACGATGAACTCCTGAAGCGTTCAAGTTAATCTTACGCAGCTGTAGAACGATGAATCAGCCAACTAGTCCCACAAGAACATTTTAAACAGACCAGTAGTTCAATCTCCCGCCTTACGTAAGCTTCATCACGTGACCGCTTTCCCTCTTCTTCTCTAATAAGACACCCTCATCTCCAGACTAGCGTGAGCGCACCAACAACACCGACGGCCCAGGGTCCGCATAAACAGTCTCCCTGTAACACTCTTTTCGCGAATGTTTGGTGCCGAAAAACAATGTCCCTTCTCGCAAGTGCATGTGGGTCAATCAAAACAATGTCCTTTCTCGCAAGTGCATGCGTGGGGTCAATCGCGAAAGTCGTCGCAATCCACGCTACGCGCGGACTAACTGAACGGCCCTCCCGCTACAAACGGCAACACTGGATCCGCCAATAAAAACGGCGTCCCGGCTATAAGCGGCACTTTCATTTACATCGGAGGCCGTCAAGATGCGTACGACGAAAGTTGTTCACGGAGGGAAGGAGAGTGTATCGGCAAGCGCCGCGTATAGAGATGCGCCAGTACAGATTACGTCCGCGAGCCCTGCCGACAGGTCTGGGCCGTCTTCAACACAAACAGACCGTTACGTGAAGACGAGGACGGGGGGCTCGCGTTGTATATTTGGGACGCACCGCGCGCGCCGGGCCCGACTGTATGTGTGAACGCGATGGGCGCCCCGTCGTAAACATTTACCGCGTGCGTTTACGGAAACGCCGCCGACGAGGCCGTATTGAAGAGATCGCAACCGCGGCCATAACGGTAGTCGTAAAAACGCGAGACCTAGCGTTGAGCGAGAGAAAAAACAATCACGCCCTAAGCGTGCTAACTGTAGACAGATAAATAAATAAAAAAAAAAGAAAACCATTCCTAAGCTTCGCGCGCGGTCTTAAAGCGGACCATTTAACGAGGCGCCCGCGGCCATCACAACACCGCCATATTGGAAGGATACGCGTTAGGCCTAGCGTGGGGGAGCTGGGCAGCAGACGATAACAAAATGTTTGCAGCAGACGATACTCGGGAAAACAGAAGAGCTATTCTGTAGACGCGTAGATTTATGGTTTAGACCATATTATTCGCGAGGCCCTGGCTGGGCAGACGTGTAGCAGACGATAAGGAGATATTTTGACAGCAGACGATGAGTTTACGACGAGATGCTTGAAGCAGAAGAGCGGTTAGGGGTTCTGTATATTGAGGTGTGGATTTATGATCAAATGATCAATCGTATAGAGACGAGCAGCACGCTTTGCTAAAAACTACAAACGTAAACGTGAATTATTGATAACAAGGGATAACAAAACTAACAACACTTGAAGTGTGAAGCATGCCGTGTGGCCCGTACGACCAGAAGTTGAAAGAGGAGGCTGATGGGTAGGTGAAATAGAAATAAAGAAGACGGTAGATACAACAACATGGCGTCTGTTACGCGCAGTGTCTAAGGCGGTTGGATTACAAAACTACGAAGAAATTCTAGAACACGAGGATTTCAGGTGCAGACGATCAATGCAGACTGTGTGCTAGAATCTTAAAACTTGGAAGCGCAAAATCGACGAGGACTACGAAGGAACACAGATACAGGACAGGCGCAAATGTGCTAGAATGTTCACGAAGGCGTCGAGTCGGTACGTTTTGTTGTACAACAACGATGCTGGAACGCTCACACTCGCGTACGGGGACCATTGCAGGGTGCCCAGTTAGGTTGGCCTTTGTACTTATGTGAGATTTAAATTATTCATGTCATCAACGAGAAAACAACAACTCGAGATGGGAAGTGACATTCAACTTTGCTTTGCTTATTTGAATAGCGCAAAAAAGACACAGGGACACAGGCACAGATACACAGGACAGGCGCAAATATTGCTGCAGTCGCAAAAAGTCATTCCACGATGCATTTAGCTCTGTACCGATGAATCGGCTTAAAATTTGCCAGCCGCACAGAACAGACGAGCACGATTTTCACGAGCAAGATATATATAACGCTTTGAAAGAGCTGTCAGGCCAAGTTTCGCAACTTAACGACACTTTGTGGACCATACATTAGAAAAAAGTTATGCAAGCTGGTCGTGGTTTAGAAGAACGACGCGGTCTGGATAGTTTAGTGCACTGGAGTTTACCGCTGTATCACTGAAAGCCATCGCGTTAAATTTGCTAGAAAGCTGGAAAAATCTGGAACATGCAAATTGTGTCGTTGTTTCAACTAAAACGATCACAAGTTTGTACGGATGTTCGTGAATTCATTTCAAAATTGTCATATAACCCACCTTACCACTCGTGCTCTAACTCGGCGTAACTATTCAGAAGAGATGAGATATAAATAAGTTAACACTGTCTTTATTTGCCCTTTTCTCTTACAGAATGAAATTGTGTGCGACATATTTTTACCGCCCTTAAATTCTGCAGATCGAATCGAATTCACGAGCCCTTTCATACGCCTCCAATATTTTCCATATGCATGCCGCTAGCCAAACATCTCAACCCCCTCTTTAGCGTAAGATAACGCAGCAGCAAGAACAGACGCCTCCGGCGTAATGAATTTCATCCAAGTACGCCGGGCAATGCTGTATTCTTGAAAGTCCCAACACTACACAGGAATCAAAGACCGTGATAACACAGTCTGCCACCATAACTTCAAGTTAGTGATAATGCTACGTAGAGGACACTCACACACACACACAAAAAAACATAACAAACGGAATTGAGCGAAACTCACACCATCATTTTTGTCCTCACCACGATACAAGGTGCAATATTTCAGCATATCTGATCTAGGCTTACTTGTATGTTTTGCTTACTTATTTCGTTTACTTGTCTTCATTTATTATGTAGCGTTCCGCGCACAAAGCAAGCCTCCCGTGTACATAAACACGTTCCTTTGATTTTCTAGGCAGTTCCGCCCACTTTAAAATTCTCTTTCAGAGGTCATTCACAGTTTGATGCACGCAGGAAAGAGACGGCCATGAACGAATATGTATGCAACGTAAAACCGCGCCAGTCAACAACATGCTCTCTAGTGAATGCATCAACTTCGCGGGGAGCAAGGAAGGTACCCGAGCCCCTGACCAAAAGAAGAAATCATGTGAATCAACAAAACGTTTTTTTTTTCTTTCGTTTTTGTTTAACATAAAGCTACGCTTCCCGGCACGTTGAAGTATCCCAGCGCATATAACCGATTCATCGAAAATTCGGCTCCTTTCATCGTCGCTCGTGAATCACTTTTAAGTCTTCACTCTACACATTATCCATTCAGTGCACGCATTTTTTTTCTTTGTGATACCAAGGGACACTTTTGTTTGTTCAAAACACGGCTTCAACGAATATAATTTGTATGCAGTTGCAAATCCTTCCGGTGCCCACGTCTGCGTGAATGTCGCGAATAGGAAAAGCACTGCTTAACCAGAGCGCTGACCCCTGCACGGGGCTCCGTAGGGACCCAAACCCCGAGTTCGTCGTCAGGGTCGTAGAGTCAGCGCCGCTAAAGTAGTTCCGTGCAGCAGTGGCGTAGCCATGCCCGAAATTTTTTTTCGCCATGGCATAGAGAGCGAAATATGACCATTTCAATGAGGTGCACCCCCCCGAAATCAAGGAGGTGCCCCCCCCCCCCCCTTGCCGTGCAGTGTGGTGGGAACCGACGCCAAAGAGCACTGGCCGAGTTAGTCGATGCCAAATAGAGTAAGGTATAGCATCTCGGGTAATCGCGCGTTTTATCGTACAGGGACGGACTGAATACACCACAAACACAGATTCAGTCCGTCCCTGTACGATAAAGAGCGTGATTACCCAAGATGCAACACCAACTAGCCCCTGTAGCTGCTCTTAAGGTAGAGCATCTCGGTTTATTGCAGTAAGCCTACGACAAGCAGACCGCCATGGAAGGGGCGGACGATTGTTGCGTAAAAAATTGACGCGCACGGCGCCAACAAGCATGGACTAGGAAGAGCACAAGACCGCTCACTGTCCTGTGCTTTTCCTCGTCCACAGGGTTGCCAGGCATGGCCACGTTGCGCTACTTTGGCTACATTTTGGGGACTGGTGGCAAGAGAAAACAAATTGGCTGCTTTTTGACTATTTTCTTGTTTGGTCGATTTTTTGAATAAAATTATCAATATCTATGAAGTCGCAGGCGCTGGCGTTCGAGCATGTGGTGTCAATGTATGGCGGCCAAGGTATGCTTACAGCGCAAAAAATTGAATTTTGCCCTTTCAGGTTATGAAGGCGAAGGGTTTTCGATACGTAGCATGGACTCGGGGAAAAACTGTTGCATGGTGCCGCATTTTGTTGACCGCCTGTCGCTCAATGAGACTTAAAGCGTAATTGGAAGTTAACAAGACATTCGAAGGCGCACCGCATCCACGATGCTCTGCACTCGTTGACACTGGAAATCTTATGTCCGACGAACTGCTTGCGTCATTTCGTATAATCCTACGAAATGGTTAGGGATTACGGATTCCAACTCGGAAATATTACCTGCTCGTACTTTGTCATCAGGCAAGAAACGTTTGCGAAACAATTCTCGCTTCGATACCACTTGGAGTGAACTCATGTAGTAGTCGTCTTTATTGTCCTTTCGTGAAAATTCATGCAAGACGCGCGCAGAGATCGCCATTTTTACGACAGGGCAAGAAACTTCGTCATCCTGCAGGAAATGATTGCATTAGTGAAAATTTTATACTTGAATTATAGCAATTCTTATTTCGAAGAGATCATGCAGCATTTAATTACATTTTCGATAATAGGCTTTCGATTTTTCGTTTAAATAAAAACGCAACATTAATTTTCACACACACGCGGCTACTTTTAGCTGCTTTCACTAGCCTTGGCTGAAGTTGGTTACTTTTTTGGCTACCTTCTCCAATTTCTCCCCTATTTATGTCTTTTTTCTTTCGCCCTGGCGACCCTGCTTCTCCATGTTAGGGGCTGTCTATAATGAACCAACCATGGCAACTAGCTCGCGCATCGCCCTTCTGAGACGCGTATACGATCTCAAGGACGCGTACCACACAACGTCAGTAACGCTGCACGGTTCTTTCGGCTGGTGCGGGGGTGCATCGGATCGTTCATATACGTCGAACCCTATAGACGCTCCAACGGTTTCTCCCCTTTTACGCCGTGGGGATTTCCGGCACAAAGCTGGCTTCCCGGGCCCTTGGCCTCGGGACTGTTTCCGTATACGTACGCAGTATAGGAACACAAAATCGGGAGAAAAAGAAAAAACGTTGCCCTTAGAGAGGATGTTCCGCTGAGGCAGCAAGCAGGGAGCCGAGCAACGCTTCGCCTGGGGGGAGTACAACAACCTTGCCGCATCATTATCGGAAGTGCACACACTATGGCACCTCGGATGCGTCTCCGGTAATTAGAGTACAAAGTCCTTTTTTTGTTCTTTTATTGGTCGCGCTGTGACGATCCAACGAAATAAGCTCGGATGCAGCCTCTGCGAAGAAGTGTGAAAATGTATCGGTGTCCCCAAAGAGGGTATACGCAAGGACATTGCACTGTTATACGAGCTGTGAACAGCATTTGGCTGTGAACTTTCAATGCGAATTCGCATTGAAAGTTCACAGGACGCTTGTAAAGCTTTACAAGCGTAGTAACGTTTGCTGTCGGGCTAGTTGGTGCATAGCTGAACTTGAACTGATGGCGCAAATGTTAAGACAGGGACGAAGAAGACACGTAAGACACGCTTTCCCGTGTCTTACGTGTCTTCTTCGTCCCTGTCCAACATTTGCGCCATCAGTTCAAGTTAAGCTTTACCGTGGCCTCCGAGATTAGCCAGCTGAGCAACGGCGCGCCGCCGGATAATCTCGGAGGCCATGGCTTTACAAGCGTCACGCGCAACGTGACCGTCGGCGGCGCTGGCGGTAACACGAGTGGTGCAACAATAATAATTGTTGGCGTCTGCGTTCCAAAACCACGATATGATTATGAGAGACGCCGGAGTGGAGGGCTCCGGAAATTTCGACCACCTGGGGTTCTTAAAACGTGCACCTAAATCTAAGTACACGGACCTCAAGCATTTTCGCCCGCGTCGAAAATGAAGCCGTCGTGGCCGGGATTCGATCCCGCGACCTGAGGGTCAGCAGTCGAGCACCGTAACCACAAGACACTGCGGCGTGCGGCGGGTGCAGCCCGAGTGATGCAACAAGTCATGATTATATGATGACGCCAAAGATCACCCTAACCCCCTACTTTGCTCGCCCTGAAGTTTTCATATTTTCCGAGAACCACGAGTGAATGGAACTGCCTTACCAATACCTGTTATCAGACGGCGAAGTAACGTTATTCAGCATTTATTGCTGTTGTTCCGTCATTGCTACTTATTTTATTTGTAGTAAACCCCCCTGCTTGGACCAGTAGTCCGCTATATTAAACAAAATAAATGAATAAAATAAAATGCGTCGTCATCATTATGACGTAACATAGTGACGTCGATCGTAGCATGACTCCGTCGTTTAATAAAAAAAAATGGGCCCGTCACGGAGGCACTGCAAAACCACGATAGGTGTAGTAAGCTTTCGGAGGGAATCAATACAACCGGCTTCGAAGAAATAAAAGAAGATAACTTTAGTCGTTTTAGGCGAATGCATAAGAAACGCCGGGAGGTTTAGAACAACAGAGAGAGGTGAGCTAGTTGGTAAGTATTCATTCTAAAAATCAGCACAATTAAAACTAGCAGTTGTTCCGTGTTCGAATACAACCGATGAGCGAAGCTCCTTAGAAATGGACGCACGCGGCGTTTCATTGTCCAGTCAACGGACCAACCACTGGGCGGACGACAGGGGGGGAGCGATGTTTCGCGCGTTCGCCGGTTTGAGGGGAGAGGGCAGAGTCGAAGAAAGAGGGAGAGGGAGACTAATCTGCCTCCGTTTCGCATGCGTTCGCATTCTCGCGCTTTGCGCTTTGCACATCGTGCAGACGCCATCCGCGTTCCAGCGCTCATCAAGCTCGTTTATCCTCCCGCGTGAGGGATGACGCCACAGCTGGCACCATGCCAGGGAGCTTCAACGGCGACGGCGGGGTGCCGGCCTAAGGAGCTTCGCTCCTAAACAGACAGGGCGTGCTAACACGGACACAAGGAAGAAGTCACGACACCACAAACGCCGGGAAGGTTTTTTAGGAGCGAAGCTCCTTAGGCCCGCACCCCGCCATCGCCGTTGAAGCTCCCTGCAACATAGATGCGGCGCCGGCGCAAAAAGGCAATGAAACGCCGTGCGCGGCGTTCCGTCACCGCCGTCGAAGCTCCCCGCCGCATCACCGCTCGCACCCCTCTCTCACCTGTCTCCCTCTCCCTGCGCTGCGCGCGCCGCACACTCACTGGCTCAGTCGTTCCCGCCACCGAGCGCAGCAGGCGCTCTCCCTACCCGCTCCCACCGCCTTCAAGAAAGCCAGCAGCGAGATCAGGCGCATAGTCGTTTGCGTCCCATTTCTAAGGAGCTTCGCTCATCGGTTGTATGCGTGTACGGAACAACTGCTAGTTTTACTTTTCGTTTTTACAGCAGAGCTGCTACGGTCGAGGTTTGCCGAGTGTCGTATATAACAAAAAATTATCGTCGTTTCCATCCATCATCATCAACCGGCTCACGATCAACCACAGCTCAAGCATTCTGTACAAATTGTAACAAGAGAAGCTGAGACGTGACTACCAGCTCTGCTGCGACCCAGCCTTGCACAACTTAGTGAAAGCTGCGCAATTTTTTTTCGTGTTCTGTCGCGCAGTGAACCGCGACAGCTGAACATCGATTTTTTCACGGAGCTCTTGAACTCAAATATAGAAATGTCGCTGAGACCTGCGCGTGGTGCAAGTTCCTGCAAGACGCGTTTGTTGTCACTGACAAGTCACGCGTGCTCGTGACACCCAACGGCGTTGTCGCGATCTCGTCATATAGCCTATACGCTCGGCGAGCTCTGACATCTATGTAATCTCGCTCATTCGGCGTTTTGTATAAGTTTTCTTTTTTCGTAGGGTGACTTCAATAACATGCTACTATGGGAGCTATTGGCGGCCTTCTTCGCGATGGCGACTAAGATGGACACTGGACACGGAGACGTACGAGGGATGTCTAGAAAGAAACAAATTACACACCGACACAATTGCGCTTGTACACGTTTTGTCGTTCTTGTCTCGGGTCCTTGACTGTTGCGCGATCATGCGCTGCAAGGAATTCCAGGACGATAAAACAACAAGACGCCACTTGCACCATCGTCGACTCGATATGGGCATTACGACTGGTCTCCCGGCTTATGAGTCCAACTTTAAAAGGAAAACAAACAAACAAACAAAAACATCGACAAAGCGCTTGACAGGGGGGAGGGGGGGGACAACTGAGGGAACTTGCTGCAGACGACACATATCTGAACTGCCGTAACACGCAGGACGTCGATAAAGCGAATCAAAATGTGGCGCGCATGTTGCAATCAGCGTTTGCTAATCTCCCTGAAAAGGATTCTACTCGTGCCGGGGAAACCGCACATACTTACCTCAAACATTAACGTCATCGACGGTTTGGCAAACGGAGCAGTGATAACTCTACGAACGGGAATCGCTGCGCGAACGGGCTACGCACTTGCTAAGGTTTCACAGAAGTGGCGCTGCAATAGTTTGTTTGTTTTTCTTTTGTCACGTGTTCCATAAACGTTTTACACCGACTGTGCACGTCGCATATTATCAACGTGATGAGCAATAACTACGGAGAGCAGCGCGCCGTGCGCACAAGTATGGCGATAAATCTAACGCGAAATCGCTTTTTTGTCGTCGCTTTCCGGTCATATAAACAGAATCTGAAAATGGGTTACTGTATCAAGGAAAGGTCGTCAATCTGAACGGAAAAACTGAGTGATCGGACTTGGTCTATCATTACGGAGCGTTTAGTAGACGTAACAGCACATTGCGAGAATGAGTAGTTGGCGATAAATGAAGGTTGGCGTATGTTTGAAACGAAAAGAAGAATTCAGCTCTCCTAGAGAACAACAATAATTGCAGACTGCAAGTCCATTTTCCGCCACGGGTTCGAAGGTATGTGTCTGTAGAACACACACACACACACACACACACACACACACACACACACACACACACACACACACACACACACACACACACACACACACACACACACACACACACACACACACACACACACACACACACACACACACACACACACACACACACACACACACACACGCACGCACGCACGCACACACAAACACACACACACACACACACACGCACGCACACACACAGAGAGAGAAACATCTTGCTAACCTATACACAATGTCTTGAACTACCATTGGCAGACGGCGCGATATGGACGGCCAAGCAAGATGCTCGGGCTAGTTGGAGTAACGCGATTTCGCCTTAGCGCAAGAAACTTATTAACAGGGGACGATATGTGCCTGTCGCACCGATTTAGTCTCTTCTTAAGAAGTTTCTTGCGCTAAGAAGAGACATGGACGATGTTATTACACGGCCACGGCAGCAGACGACGTTGTACAACTTAAGCAGACAATGTACACACATACACCGCAGCCGACGGCGTTGCACAGGTGCAACACGACCGCTGCGACTTCTGCAGCTTTTCAGAGAGAGAGAGAGGGAGAGAGTGAAAGAGAGAGTGAGAGAGTCAAGCGAACGCGTCAGGATACGGAAGATGGAACGGCTGTTGCGAACTCCTCCCCCCCCCCTCGTCGCTTTACACACACCCACTAACACGGCTTTGAGAGCACGCCTAGTCAGAACCTTCTCCCGTTGACAGCCTCCCCTTTAACTATTCCCAAGTCTGCATACGCGACAGCGATCACGTGCTTCGTGTAGAAGCGTTTGCGACAGCTCGGGCGAAATGGCAGGCGGTGAATAGGCAGAAGACTATTGTCGTGAAGTGGGCAGTTAGTACATATCAGTCATCCATTCTCGAGTGAAATTTCACATGTGAAGTTTCACTCTAGAACTCAACAGTGAATGAATGAATGAATGAATGAACGAATGAATGAGTGAATGAATGATTGAAGGAAGGAAGGAAGGAAGAAACAAGCGGAAGGACAGGGAGGTTGTTAGCCAGTTCTTAGACCGGCTGGCAACCCTGTACTGCGGAGGGGGTAAGGGGAATAAAAGATGATAGAAAATAGATATTACCAAACCAAAAATGCAGCAAGAGAAGGAAAAATAAAGCAAAAGAGAATACGACACTGTTTAAAGCCTGTCTCCAAGATCAGTTGTCCACAAAAACCGTAATAATGCTTTCAAAACCTTCTGGGCTGAGGACGAACAGTGAAATTCCACGCGTAACTGCCGATGAGATGTTTGAAAGGCCATATGGAATATGCCCCCCATAGGAAGGCGGCCAGAAAATATGTCACAACGGTCGATTTGATCAAAGATCGCGGGGAGCTCAAGAAGCTTGCGACACTATGCACAATGTAGAAAAGCTGAAAGGCGGGCTAGTTGGTATAGATTCATAGTAAAATAGTGGCAGCGCAAACTAACGGTCTTCTTTCTATGTCCCGTCAGTTTGCGCTGTCAATATCTTACTGTGAGACTGTGCACAATGCCTTAAAAGTTAATAGTTTAACTGTACAAGCGAGTTGCAAAAAAACACCAATTATGATCACGTTATGAGTACTTGTTACGTTTTAAGCGGGACCGTGTGTCACTTGCCGAAATTATGTGCTGTCGTTTGGCGCAAGCCAAGCCAGATTGTGTGCGAAATTCACTTTGTTGAAATTTTCAGATAAGATTGTGCGCATGACACGAGTAACTGAGTTTAATTTGGCACTACCGCGAAAGCTAACGCAGCAACCTTCGATCATGCATGCGTAAAAGCCGACGTTCTTCACCGACGATCAGATTACTCCACGATCGACGACCGTGCTCGCCGCTGTCGCAGTTACGACTGCCGTCTTCTTCACCGCCACAACCACAGGCAACAATATTATTAAGAAAAGAAACGTGCAAGGCTTGAGTTATAGACCCATCGGCTTACTTTAACTATGAAACACGATATTCACGAAGCTCTACTTTCGAAAAGGGTGACATAAGCACTTGACGAAACTCGGAGAGCAAGCTGGATTAAGAAAAGAAACACTCCGAGACAGATCACAGTCGCGTCATCAACCAGGCAACTGATATATCTGCCGAGCACGACAAAGCCGTTTTATATGGCTTTCATAGACCACGAGAAAAAGGCAGTCGACTCTGCAAAAATACCAGCAGTCTTGCTGAGGGAGCGTCGTGGAGAAGTTATTGGAACACACGTGAACACATTAGCCAGCAGTTCAAACAAATCCAGTTTTCTTGCTTTTCCTCTTACAGGGAAGGCGCCAGGAACTTTTTTTATTTGACAAGGGTGCGGAGGGCGGGCGGCATGGAGGCGGCGAACTTATGCGTTGTAGGAGGGCACGTAACTGGGCTGGTCTGTACATCATTCCAACGGGAACAAACATTGCTAAACACTACCACTGTTCGTGTTTTTAGTTTTATTTATTTTTTTTGCTATGTTTACTCTTCGGGGAGCAGAGGGGAGGGGGGGGGGGGGGGAGTGGCAGGAGCAAATTTTGGGGCGTGTTCTAATACCTAACACACTGTCTACACCCCCCCCCCCCCCTCCCACCGTTAGCTACGTCAGTGACAAGTGCTATCGATCCGTCGTTGGAATCGACATTAAGAAATACGGAAAATTTGCGGCAGACAATTCACCGTCACTTGCACATGCGTTTCCGACGCAGCGCGGTTTATTTTTTCAGGAATATTTCATACCGCGCGCCGCAATACAGTATCCCAACCCTCTTCCAGTTCACTGAACCGACGGCTTGTGACTGAAAAGCACCGCGCGCTTCCTTTGCGCCACACTAGGGGTCGCGACCGTAGCGGTAAACAGCACTGCACGTGACGCATATACCCAAATAATGACACTCGCGTTGCATCATGCATGCGGCCTGCTCGGCTGTACTCTGACCCTCACCTGTTTATAATAACAATGTGAAAAGTTACGCTAAACAAAGCACGCTGCATGTCTCGCCCCCTCTCTTTCCTTTGTTTCATATTTTGCGGTGATTGATCCGTTCAATGCGGTTTATCGTCGGGTTTGTGCGTGCCTGTAGCCTAAAGTGCAACGTCCTTCGTCTGTAACGTTTGCGAAGGTGTTTTTTATTTTTTTCGTGAGTACATGTTCCTGTTCTCAGTTCTGCTTTTCAATTCTAGTTTTTGTACGAGCGAAAATGAAACTCTGGGGTGCGCTAGTCTCGGACATCCTCCCCCCCCCCCCCGCCTTTCTGGCTTGTTTGGCTTTATAATATTTACTTAAATGGCGTAGCGTTGAAGCTACTACTCAAGCAACAGATCATTATTTTTTTTCTGATTCTGATACACCCTCCTAGACCACAAATACAAAGGTTAATAAAAGAACAGAAAGGTCACACGGTTCCTAGTGCAAGTGCCTGAGACGACTCAACACGTACTGTATTGACCCCCCCCCCCCTCCTCCTCCCACATCTCTGAAACCTTGTTGCACCTAACCTCGTTTTGTAAAGCCTCCGGGATCTAAGGCAAAGAAGTTTTCTGTACCTAAATTGGGTTTGCACAGCCTCCATGATCAGCCCGTCGATCAAGCGACGACGCCGCGCAATGACGTTACCATCTGATTACATTTTGTGACTTCATAATGGCATCTCTGGAAATGACGTCATTTCCGTCACCCAGTGACGCCATCAACGACATCACTGACGATGTCACTGCGAGGTCACTGTTTACGTCATCAAAGTCGTCATCTAATGACGTCATCGATGACGTCAATAGGCGACGTGTTGTTACGCTGAGGTTTTGTGACTTTTGGCACTCGGCCTGCGCACACACGTTTCACTTTATTACGTGACTTCTAACCGACGTTTATTACTTAACTTACTTATGCACCATTCGTGCTGACGCCGACGCCGCCGACAAGGTCTCGCGATGTATCATCAGGCCTCGGGAAATCTCGAAAACTTCTCGACTCAGAAGACACGTAAGGGTGTCGCCTTGAAAAATACACAAGACCCCAAACGTAAAAGCAGTAGAGGGTGGGGGGGGGGAGGGAGAATAACGAACACTACAGTTTATGAACAGTTAACGGAATTCGCTATACCTCTGCTACTTCTACGATAGGCTGTGCTATAATTTTTAGCTTATCTCTTCCGAAGGACACACGCTGAGAACGAGATCTTTATTGCTTCGCGAAAATCACAGAACAGGCTGTGTACCCTGCTGCGAGCCAACGCGCAGTACTTGCTAGCTAGAGTGCAGTGCCAACATTCTTTGGCCTGCAAAAAAAAAAAAAGAATACACTGCGTGGCAGGCCGACATACATGAGCCCGGCGGCAAGCCTTAGTACGCCGTTGACGCTGCTTGTGATTCCAACAGCAAAAAAAAAAAAAAAAAAAAAGTAACAAAAAAATGCCAGTGCTTTTGCGAATGCCAGCAGTCGAGAACACGAGCCAACTTCGTTCTCTTTGCCGCTTTCTGTTTTTTAAACCAAGTCAAGCCAAGCCGGCCCGTAAGCCGAGGAATGCCGCGTTCTCTATTCTTCTACTGCAGGGTAAAAAGAACGAACGTAAGAAACTTGCGTAACCACCGCTGGCATAGGCGAAACTTTGTTGTAACTAGAAGATTCTTTCCACTGTACCTTAATTTTAGACATATTGCTATAGTACAGGGCATTTTCTTTTTTAATACAAAGCACGAATAGCCTCTAGAAGGCTCATTCTAGTCCTTGAGCTCGACTGGTCGAAGTGGAATACACTAATTTACAAAATAGAGAGAGGTCCGATATGCGGCATTGGGGGGGAGGAACAAGTCACGAGAGAGCATTGCAGAATGAGAAAGAAAGAAAGAAAGAAAGAAAGAAAGAAAGAAAGAAAGAAAGAAAGAAAGAAAGAAAGAAAGAAAGAAAGAAAGAAAGAAAGAAAGAAAGAAAGAAAGAAAGAAAGAAAGAAAGTCCGTCAGGCACGCACACGCCAAACATTGCTTGTCCCCATTCGCCTGATTGGGGACGCGAGGCTGAATCCTTTATCCTACACAGCACAAAGTAGAAATAGCCTTTCCCCGAACGAACAACTCTTATCCTTCCCATGACGTATACCACACAGAGGAGGTAAAAAAAAATGTATTTAAAAAAAGAACGCGATACCTACGACAAATGAACTCCCCGAAGGCAGGCCACGGTAAGTACGATAAAACGAAACTATAAACGTCTGGCTCAACTTGAGCATGAAGTTAGGCAGGAAACCGACACGTGTTGGCCAGAAAGATGTACCTTCACAAAACGACAGCGCCGATATAATGTCGACGGGTAAAAGGTAACGCAAGGCATCGGGGCGCAAGCGTTCAACAAAAGAGCCGTTTTTAAGAAGGCATTACAGGCCCGAAGGGGTTCTTTCGTTCACTCACTTTCTTTGTTCCTTAAGAGAAGCATAGATCGTTTGGCTTCAAGTAAGTTAAGTGGTGTAGGCCTCTCTCGTCTCAGCTTTCAAAGCCCGCCCCGAGGAGCTTTGGAAGCACTAAGCCCAGCGGTGAAACGGAGGTTCATTAAAGCGGACTCTGCAGGATCGATGGAACACGGGAGGAACTCGATCGCCCGGTGAACTTTCAAGGAAATTTTTCGTTGTCTCGCGGGCACCGGACGATGACGAGGTTAAAAGACTCTCGAACAATACTGTCTGCGCCGGCACGTGGAAGGTAATACATTAAGGCAGTGTTCAAGCGGCGGTCCATGAATTTCGACAGTGTTGTTGTTGTTGTTGTTTTCCTCCAGATATGGCTCATACCCAATGGAGGGGATTGGCCAAGTAGAAGGTGAATTTTCCCGATACTTACTGTATTGTGTTATTCCTAGGTGGGCTAGTTAGTTAATTATTGATTTAAGTGCCAATTTCCGGTAATGATAAAGAAAAAATCACGCCATATCCACGAAGTGAACGATGATGAGTGGGCGAAGCTCGATCGTTTTCATCCATGGCAGAAAGAGAATGTGTGGTCTGGAACGCGCTTATACTTCATGGTCATCAGCGTCATCGTCATCGTTATCACGTGTAGTGGGTACATTCCACTATACTGGAACGCGCTTATACTTCATCGTTATCACGTGTAGTGGGTACATTCCACTATACTATACGGGAACGCGCTTATACTTCATCGTTATCACGTGTAGTGGGTACATTCCACTATACTGCGTCATCGTCATCTTTATCACGTGGAGTGGGTACATTCCACTATACGTGGCTATCTACCTACCTACCTACCTACTACTACTACAACTACTACAGAGGAGGGACAGACCCACACCCTTAGGGAGCTTCGCCCCTAAAATATCTAATGCTTCGCGGCGCATATATTTGTGATTGCCCACTTTACGTGTCGCAACGAAAAACGCTAGCTTTAACGCTGGCAGGAATTGGTGTGGGAACGCTAAATGAAAGTGACATTCTATCAGCAATGTGTGATCAGACAAGATCAACAACTGCTATAAGAGCCGTAATAGATTTCCTAAATAGTACAGGACTGGACGCTAGACTCTAGCGAAGCCACAATGCTGTGTGTTCATTGTATATACGCATAACCTCTTTCTCTCCCCATCATCACCCTTCATCACTTCTTTTTTTCCCCTTGTCCCTCTTCCCCTGTGCAGAGTAGCAGGCTAGAGCGAACTAGCTCAGGTCGACCTCTCTGCCTTCTAATAAATCATTCTCTCTCTCTTCGCGGTCTTCTTGTCCTCGTCATCATGGCTCACACCCAATGCAGGGGATTGGCCGAATAGTAAGTGATTTTTTTTTCGCCAGCATATTCAGTAATGTATTACTCGTAGAAGCAATAGTTAACTAATTTAATGAATTGAGGTACGAATTATTGCTAATGAAATATTTAAAGAAGAAGAATTTAGCTAGATACTCTTTTAGACTGACTGATGAATTCCTCAATGGCATAGAAAACATCTCTGTGGCTGTAGCCCAGGGTAGAGGCGCCAAAAGAAAGAATAACTGATTCTGATACCTCCAGATCTCCGCGCAGTGACATCGCTATCAGCATCAACACCCTGTTTCATGTCCCCTGTAGGAGGAACGATTTTGCCAGCGATGTCCAATTTACCCTGTCCTGCGTCCGCTGATTCTGTGTCACACGCTTAAAAACGTAGTTAGTAAACAGTTAGTAAAGGCATGTATTGGAAGCGGATAAGCTTTTTTGTTGCACCGGGTAATGCGAACAGAAATGATCATCATCATGACGTGGTACACGCTCGCTTAATCCTTTTCAACTTATGATTCGCTCCCACAATACGTGCGCCGATTTGTCTAGAGTGGAAGCCAATAACTACGATGGGGGGAGTATGTTAAGAGACTATACATATTCGTGTAACATCACTTCACAACTGGTCACGTGACTAAAAATCACGCGACATCACGTAAACAACTAGTCACACGACTAATATCACGTAACATCACGCAGCTAGCCACGTGGATAAAAATAAGGTAACAATAAGTAAGAACCAGTCACGTAATCAAATATGACTTAACATCGTGTAACAGCGTTCACGTGACTTAAAATCACGCAATGAATGTAACTACTCACATGGCTAAAAATCACGTAACATCACGCAACGCCTGCAACCGCCTTCCCGCCTCGATTGCCGTGCAGCGTAACGGATGAAGAAGCTTTAAAAATCGTCTTGCAAGGTGGCTTGCAATCTATTTTTTTCTTAAACTGCGCCGGTGACTCTTTGTTTTCCACACTCCTTTCTGTAGTGACTTGAAATAATAGAGAGCTTTAGTGCCGGGTACCCCCAGCCTCCCGCGTACGCACGCTCTTGCGTTCCTTTGTACTCCAAGCTGCACCCACCGAGAATACAAAGGAACGCAAGAGCCTGCGTACGCGGGAGGCTGGGGGTCCCCAGCACTAATACTCTCTAATATATAATAAATACGTGAATAAATAAATTTCAGGCATTATGCCTGAAAATTTTCTTTATTTTGGTCACACCACCCAATTCGCAGCCGCCCTCGGATACAGAATTGTGGCGAATTGGGCTTGTTGGTTGATCATCTTAAACACTTCGTAGCGCAGGGAAAAACAGACACAAAGAAACGACACCAGACAGCGCTCGGATACAGGTTTCCCCACTCTTTGTCATCCATTAAGTCGCTCCAATCGTCCACCCAGTTTTGTGTCCCACGCATTACGTGGCCATGCTCCGTCATTAATTTCTCTTAATGTCAACTAGATATATCGTCGGTTAACCGTATTTCTGCTCTTTATCCACTCTGGGCAGAGATGCGGGGGGAGCCTGCCTTAATTAAGCCCGCGCAGCGTTAGTTAATTGCAGCCCCGATGCCATGGCAATATATGAACGCGGAGTCATTTTTCTCTCGTCGTCCACCGGTTCACACACACACACACACACACACACACACACACAATATATATATATATATATATATATATATATATATATATATATCAGGAAACTAGACCAACATGGGTTCTCCTGCGACACTGCGCAAACATGTCGGACTAATGCGTGTGCGAGCGCCGGGAGCTTAGCCTAGCGTTCCCCGGAACAAGGCTCACCACCCGGCATGTGTGACGTAATTGTGACGTAGTTGTGATGGCATGTGTGACGTAGCAGTAATTGCTTCTGCTACATTTAGGATAGCACATGTTACGCGCCTGTCTTCGAAACGCCGCTAGAAACACTGCCTTGCGGCGAAGCCGACGCTCGGGCGGCCATTCTTGGTATTTCTCGACGCCGCTGCTGCAACGAACTGGATTGACAGTAGCAATCGTCGGTCAAGCTAATCACCGGTCTTCGACACGCAAGACACGTCGAGCGGCGACACGGTAGGCATGTCGTCTGCAAAAAACGAAGTGCGGCTTTGGTTGCTAAGCAGACCTACGCGCAACTCTCCTACCTAAAGGTAGCATATACAGTACCCCTAGGCCCCCCAGTTGTAAAATCCACGATAGTGGGCTTGGTGCGTTCGAGTGGGTATGGATGTTAACACCATGCTGGTGATCTGTTGGGAACACCAGCCTGGTGGGGTTGGTGTGTTCTGGTGGGGACGCCATCATGGCACACCTTTTCGAGTATTAACACATAAATGATGGAGTTTTACGAGCCAAAGCCGAGATGTGATTATTAGGTGCGTCTTACTGGAGGACTCCGGAAATTTTAGATCATCTAGTGTTCTTTAACGTGCCCTGACATCACCCAGCAGACCTGCCTCTAATTGGGCTCCCATCGAAATGCGACTTCCCGATCAGCAGCCGAGAACCGTAACCACCGCACCACCATGGCGAACGCTGAAGTTACTGAAAATAATGATGATGATTATGATTATGATGATGATGAAACATGATCATTAGTTTGTGAGAGCTCGATCGTACTGTGCTTCTTGTTTGTGCTCTTGTCTTCCGCGCTCGCGTTCTTGGTAACCGGTGGAGTCAGAAAGAGGCAGAAACATAATTATCTCAATAAATTCTGAGCGCACAAACAGACGAGCGTGTTGTTTTGTCCTCGTCTGTTTGTGCGCTCAGAATTTATTGATCATGGCATACCAACACGCCCAAACCGCCTCAATTGTGAATAATTATCTCAAGTCTTGTCATACGAAAACACGAAAAAAAAAAAGAAAAATTGCAAAAAACCAGCGCAAGTATGATTCGGAACACGCTCTCCTACAGCCAACAATCATATGTAAACGTCGAGAAAGGGATCACCACCAAGCCACGATTGAGAGGATTTTTTTTTCTTTTTTATTCTAAGCCGCGTATTTCTGCATGCATGTCCGGAATAAAGACTCAAACACCGATAAAACACGTCGGCCACACTCGCAAGCGTCGATCGAAAACACCCAAAACGTGCGCCAGGACAGATAAGCAGCGTCAGCAGTTTCTATAGAGACACACAGTGGTTAGCATAGTTTCCTACAATATTTACTAGAGAGAACTCTGGTGCTCCGACCGTTCGGCCACCATGGGAACGACTGGTAAAACACGGATTTGCCTAATCTTCGTACTTGCGGCATCGAACGTACTTTTGGCTTTGTTTATTGTTGCGTTTTCGCGTTTCTTTCGGATTATAAAGAAAGGATCGTTGTGAACTTCGTGAGCCGATTGAAATCGGTGAGCCTACAAAGGTTAAGGCGGCGAAGTGGCTTTGGCAGGCCAATTCTATACTACATTGTTCCTGTTTGAAAAGGTTAATAAAGTATTATTATTATTATTATTATTATTATTATTATTATTATTATTATTATTATTATTATTATTATTATTATTAAGTGGATGTGCTAAACGTTCGCTGAACTTGGTCTGGCAACAAAGCGGCTGCGGGACGCACGGAGCCAAACGGAGCCGAAAGAACGAAGTTTATAGACAAACCTACGTAATACCCAGGGTTGCCGTTGGTGGCTACTCTGCGCCAAATTGGCTACTCTTGGACCCCGTTGGCGACGAAAATTTCCAGTTGGCGCCATGGCTCTTCTTTAAACTTGCGGTTTTACTTATTCAAAATGGTTTTACTTACTCCTAAATAGTAAGGACTGTGTTGATAATACTGCGTCTGTTCTAGTTGGCTAGAAATTCGGCGATAATATCAAATGACATGGCTAGTTTCGCTACTTTTGGCGTGAGTTCTGGCGCCTTTTCATGTACACACGACGGCAACTCTGGTAATAACCCATCATTCCAATGTTGGCTGTAGCGACATGCGTTGCACCTCCCATAGACACTATAGCACCAGATTTTCCTCTAGCGTATTATCAGAAAACTGCATGCTGGCGTACGCCGAGGTCATTTAAATATATAAAAAAACACATGAATGAAATAAAATAGAGAAGGAAGACCGCACCAGCCAGAGGAGAAGACAAACTAGCGTATCATGTGTGTGTGTGTGTGATCAAGCCAAGCCAAGACGTGTCTTTGCCGGGCGTGCGGAAGGAATAGCGGCAACCACAACATGGCGAAAGCCGATTAGGCTCTCCCCACATAATCCGGTTGGAGAAGGCTTCAAAGGCTGGCTCGATCGACTTCCAAAGGTAAACGGCGAGCATCTAGGCGTGCGTGGAAATAGGAAAAAAAACAAGCTCGAACTGCGTGAAGGCTGAGCGAAGAAGACGGAGCGATCTATCTATCGGGACACGCTTCCATAACTTGCCGTCTTTTTGGTGTTTTTTTATTTTGTTTTGTTTGTTTTCGTCGCATTTCACTGAGCGTCTTAGCACTGGCTTGAGAAACGGTCGTACTACTGTGACGGTTTCACTCATGCCAGAAACACTCTTAATATATATATATATATATATATATATATATATATATATATATATATATATATATATATATATATAAGAGAGAAGAGACACAACTTAGCGGTTGTCTTAATTTTATTTGCCAACGGTTTCGACCAGTTGGACCGGTCTTCGTCAGGGCTGATGACTGACAGACAGACAGACAGACAGACAGACAGACAGATAGATAGATAGATAGATAGATAGATAGATAGATAGATAGATAGATAGATAGATAGATAGATAGACAGACAGACAGACAGACAGACAGACAGACAGACAGACAGACAGATAGACAGATAGATAGATAGATAGATAGATAGATAGATAGATAGATAGATAGACAGACAGACAGACAGACAGACAGACAGACAGACAGACAGACAGATAGATAGATAGATAGATAGATAGATAGATAGATAGACAGACAGACAGACAGACAGACAGACAGACAGACAGATAGACAGATAGATAGATAGACAGACAGACAGACAGACAGACAGACAGACAGATGCAGCTTGTGGTTGAGTCATACTCGAAGTCACTAAAATTCTATCCGGTTCGGTTCACTCTCGCACTTAAACTCATCAGTCGGACCGAGTTGTGGTATTGTCACCACTGCTCTTGTTCCTCACGGCAGCTGGAACCGCTACCACTACGTAATTCCGCCAATCTTTATCGATTTCTTCACTGCGTCGACTCATGCGAAGACGGGAGACGCAGTTACACAGCCTGCCTGGTACAAGCGCAGCACATGCTCGGGCACCACAACTGCACTATAATCCAGGAACCAGTAAAACCCTTCTACAGATGCCTTTGACTTCAACCTACACTCTGAGTACTGCGCGTGTGTCGGGTTTATCGATGGTTATATACCGCAGTATAAGCCTCCAGTTAACTAGCTTTCCCGATTCCTACAGTTAGGCTTCCGCCTTTCCGCTATAGCCTATACTGGCAGGGGGGGAGTTGAATTCAATCTCGGCAAGCGCCGAAGAGCAGCGCAACGGACAAACGACTTGGCAAGTCGTAAAACAGAGAGTTGCTTGCCTTCCTACCGCCAAGTCAATGCCGCGCACGGAAAGGCCGCACGCATTCAAGGTCACGTACATGGCCGGATATTATCCCGAAAACCGTTTACATACGAAAAAGCCGTTAAAAGAAACAAGGCCTTCCCTTCCCACCGAAGAAGGGCTGCACGACACCAGGCACATGCTGGAGAGATTGTCTCGCAGTGTACACGGAACGGGAGGCCAATATTTATTCGAACGGCTTCGAGCATTTAGATTAGCCTGGCAAAAGGTTTCGGCGTCTTCGGTCGTTACTTTCGCGGTGAAGGTCCCGCATGTAGTGAAGGGGCTGCGTGTGCTGCAATACGGGTCTTAAGCTGTGCGAGCGAGACAGGAAATGCAATCACGTTCACAAATCCCTCAAGCGAGTTGCTCCAGAGAGAGAGAGAAAGAGAGAGAGAGAGGGAGGGTAACATGCAATTGGGTTCTGGTGTAGTTTTCAAGAAAGACTTCAGAGGGAAGCGGCAAACGCAAGACAAATGCGTTAGAATTGCTGTCATGTGTCTATAATTTGTTTTACTTTAATGACAAACATTAGTCAATAGAAGACGGCAGTTAGCCAACAGTAGCTAATATTACACAACACCTTTCAACAGAAGCCAACACCAACGAAGAGTACGCATTATAGTCAGTCAAGACAAGCTAGTATTAGACAAAAGCAGCTAACGGTAGTCATCAGCGAGCCAAGACTAACGCTAGCCAATAATATCCTAAAATATTCATGATTTAGCCAACAGTAACCGTCAGCTAGTCAACACTAACTTTAGCCAATAATATCCCAAAGTATTCATTATTTCGCCAAGAGTAGCTATCAGTTAGCCGAGACGAGCTAACATGAGTCTCATTAGTAATCAAATGCTAACGCCAGTTAAGGGTACGCTAATGTAATCATTTAGCCTAGAGCAGCCGTCAGTTAGGCTACGAAAAACAAGCCGAAATCGCCAAGCGTAGCGATCAGTTCGCCAGGATTAGCCAACAATGGCAATGTGTAGCCATCAGTTAGCCAACACAAACGTTAGCCAGTAATGTCCTAAAGTATTCATTGAGTGCGGGTATGGTTGGCTTAGCACAAACTCTTTTAGGGGCGAAGCTTCTTAGGTGTGGGTCTGTCCTCCCAGAAGTTGTTGTAGTAGTAGTTGTAGAAGTTGTAGTAGGTAGGTAGGTAGGTAGCCACGTATATTGGAATGTACCCACTCCACGTGATAAAGATGGCGATGACGCAGCATAGTGGAATGTACCCACTACACGTGATAACGATGAAGTATAAGCGTTCCAGTATAGTGGAATGCACCCACTACACGTGATAACGATGACGATGACGCTGATGACCATGAAGTATAAGCGCGTTCCAGACCACACATTCTCTTCTGCCATGGATGCAAACGATTGAGCTTCGCCCACTCATCATCATTCACTTCGTGGTTATGGCGTGATTTTTTATTCGTCCCAAATCGTACCTCTTTACAATTATTCGAGATAACACTCATATTTAGAATAGCGTAGGCAATGTTAGTGTTCGCTGCGGTCGCCCGCTGTTTCCGTCACCTAACGGGGGGCCCGCAAGAGGATAGCGTACGAGGCATGCGTAGTCGCGACAAACGCTAACGCGAAACTCAGCGTACGCTAAAACTGCCCAATGACCATAAACGATGCGGGACATACGGCACGCGCGAAGCGTTTAAACTGCGCGCTGTGATCGTTCGGCGCTGCTCAGGGACAGCGCCAGCGGGGATAACGGGGGGGAGGGAGGGGGGGGGGGTCTGGAGCCCCCCCAAAGTTTTCGCCTGCCGCCCCTTTCACCCCCCACCCCCTCCAGAACAAACATAGCCAAAACACAACGCTACGTTCCCCGCCTCCCTACTCCCCCCCGTAAAAAAAAAACCCTGCCACTGGCGCTGCTTCTCCATCTGGTGAATTTTTCGCAGAACTAAACTTTGTTTCTTAACCATTCTCACCCATGTGCCTTGTCCGCGTTCGAATGCACGATATATAATATACAAAAGCCAATGTTAGACCAATACTTGAATACGCTTGTTGCGTTTGGGATCCCTTGGCAGCAGGTGGACATTAAAAGGATTGAAAGAATTCAAAATTTAGCTGTGAGAATTGTTCATGCCAATTATACCCGCCACTTTAGCGTGTCCAGTGCAAAGGAAAACCTAGGATGGGAGGCACTGCAGCAACGTAGGCAATATTTAAGGTTAAAATTTTTTCACAGTATATTCCATAACAACACTGGTATTAACCGGGATCATTACTTGCACAATCCTGATTACGTCTCACCCCGTCTTGATCATGCCTACAAGGTCAAGGAGATAAGATGTAGGACGAAATACTTCAAGATGGCGTTTTCCCCAGAACAATTCGCGAGTGGAACAAACTGCCTCATGACATTGCCACCGTTATCTCCCCCTGATGTATTTGCTTCCTCTTTGCAGAATTTGTATTGTAAATACACCTCGTGATCCCCTGTGGTGTATTTGCTTGTGCGTTTTTCGTACTAAATAAGTTTTGCTGTTTTACTTTTTTTGTGTGTGCATTTGACTCCTTGCCGCTGTACATTTTGTTCAATTACCCGCTTTTGGTTGGCTATGTTAGTATTGTCCTCCCCCCCCCCCCACCCCCCCACTGTAATGCCGTAAGGCGCTGTGGGTATTGTAATAAATAAATAAATAAATAAATAAATAAATAAATAAATAAAAAGCGGCGATAAGCTTGGCGAGTCAGAAAGCATTCTTCAAGACAAAGCAAAACAAAATCAGCACAGAGAGAGAGAGAAAGAGAGAAAAAACGACGCCCGAGGTAAAGAAGATCTTCGCATAGTAACATGGCGGGGACTCGCAACAAAGCTTACTGACGTTTAGAAAGGCGAAAACGCACCCTCCGGCGCATAGCTTCGCGGGCAAGAACAATAAAACGTTAATTGCGCGAGACAGCGAGAAAATTGTTCTTTGCTCAAGGCGGACGCCTCTCTCAATCCGGAAAGCCTTTCTGAAACACGCTTCTTTTATTACTCCAAACGTAAGCATTCCCGGATACATTTCTGCGCATAAATTAAAGAACCTCGTTACCCAGGAAACGAAATTCGCGTTAGGATGGATCTTAAACTGTCTGACGACGGCATGTTGCTTGTATTCAGTAACCGGGTTAAGCGTCTCTAACTCACTCTAGCCTCGATTAAATGTTAACTGCACGATACCGTTTCACAATCAACAGTTCCGCAACAGCGTGAAGCTAGTGTTGATGCTGCTTCGGTAGCAGGGCACAAGCTCGACGACAAGCAGGAACGGTGTGCTGAAATTGCTCAACCGGAATTCATTTTCTTTTAGGGGCGAAGCTCCTTAGCCTGTCGGTCGTGCGTCCCTTGTATGTCGTAGCCACCTGCTGATGACGATGACGATCGCGATCGTCATCCCCACTACGTGATCGCGATCGCGATCGCATAGTGGGTACATGGAATGTACCCACTATGCGTCATAACGATGACGCTGACAACGATGACGATCGCGATGCCATACAACACATGGCATCGCGATACCACATGGAATGTGCCCACTATGCGTCATAACGATGACGCTGATGACGATGACGATCGCGATGCCATACAACACATGGCATCGCGATATGGTCTCACATGCATATCGTTTGACCACATGCAACCAACCACCATCACGGCTTCGATGATGTACCTCCGGAGCTTCGCCCACGCATCATCATTCACTCCGCGAATATGCTGTGATTTTTTTTTCTTTCGATTTTCTTTTTTTTCTTATGAAAAGCAATGCCTTCCGACGCATCCCTTTCCCGCATTCTGCAACAGAGTGCGACGAACAGTTCTTCCTTTCTATTTCTATCGCTTCTCTCTCTCTCTTTCTATTTTTCTATTGATTTCTTCCTCTCTCCTTGCTTCGCAGCCATATCTTGGGATAACTGCTGCCTTCTACACTTTTAGTGGACCAGTAGTGAGCCTGCGATAGCAACTGTATGGACACTGCGGGTACATTTCTGTCGTCGCCGTCGCCGTGATGTCCCGTATGAAGTCCAAGAGGGATAGCATCACCCCGCGTTAAGCAAAGTG
>JALIZH010015528.1:0-13976 GCA_030522465.1 Rhipicephalus appendiculatus
GTATGTAATTTTAAACCTCCTCCTCTACTATTTTTTTTCTATTACTTCTCTTCTTTATTCTTATTTTTAATTGTATGCGTCATTGCTGCTATTTACATATCTACATTCTATGTGATTTTTCTGTTCGGGTGAGGTTGAGGGCAAAGGCAAAATAATCTGAGCGTGTCTAGTGCCTACAAGAACAAACATTCCGCTTACTATTTAATAAAACAGCGAAATTGAGTTTACATCATAATAATGGTAATTATAACTACACATCTTAAAGACGTTACGAAGGGGATTTGAGAAACATGATACCAAGTACTCCGGTTTTCTCATGAGCGTCCCCAGGAGCCCTTTAGTGGTATTTTCCGTGGGTACTCAGTTTTATATTTGACATTAACACCTAAGTTCACGATAGATCATGCTCTATTTTCGTAGCTTTTATGAGTGCCGCCTGGATCGTGTTTATAAAGGGTGTCACGTAACTGGAACCAAGTAATTGCTATGAGGTGCTGAACATCAACTGAATAAAACCAACGATGGCGTTTACCGCCATGTGGCTCTCACTAGGATATTTTTATATTGCACTTAATTTCTTAAATAATATCAATGATTTAATATTTCTGTTATTCACTTTAGGGCCATGTGCGTTTAGTTACGTTTTACAGGGCATCCTAAAACGGCATATCTGATTTTTTTTGTGTGTGTGGAAAGGTACAGTCGCGCTCAATATGACTTGCAACACGGGAACGCGTGGCCTCACGAGTTCGAAGATAGCGCATGGCTTGCACCAGCCCGTATTTACATTACTAAACGCGTTTCTCTTACTTGGGTATGATGAATAAGAAAAAAATATTTAGTTGTTTAAACAAAAAGAAGTTCAAGCCATGCGCATCCTTTGAACCCGTGAGGCCACGCGCTCCCCGTGTTGCAAGTCATATTGAGCGCGCATGTACATGCTACGTAGGGATTTTTCCCGCGTTTAAAGGAAGCCGGAGAAACATGACCACGGTGCTGCTGTCCTATTGGGCGGCAGCGCTTTCAGATGTGCTTCGAGCGAAACAACCGGCAAGTGTACCACGGCGAAATGAGCGGCCGCGGCTTAGGCACCGGCTCCACACAGTGTCAACATTTCTGACCGCCCCACACGGCAAATAAGCACCATCGTCCTTGAGAAGCGACAGGTGGACGGTCCGCGCGCCGGTTGTTTCACTGGAAGCACATTTAAGAGTGCTACAGTACGATAGTGCATGAGCGCCGTCACGTGGTTTTATTTGATATTCCGCGCGCTTTCTTTAAGGGGAGATGCGAGTCGAAAAACGCAAGTTTTTTTTCCAAAATTACATATATTTCGTTTTTATTTGCGTTCACAAGTTTAGTTTCTCCACTTTCACGACGAGAAAGCTGAAGATTGTAATTAAACTCGAAGTAGGTTAAAATCGCTTTTAAATAGCAGAAGGTGGCTACTAAAAAACTAAAAAGTGCTCATTTTCTAGAGTCCCCTGGAAATTGTCACCTGGCTGCATGCCATTGCATTTCGCATGAGGGGTTCACTAAAGCCACATGCTCTAAATAACTATGATTCCCAAGCGCTCATGATGGAATAGATCATCTTAAATACCATATCTTTTCCGCATAGATGAGCTTTCACTTATACTTTTAAAATGCGTTTTTCTCAAGATCCATTTTTGGGCAACTTCTTGAGTTTGGACATAATGGCTTTGGTACTTCTGATAGCCCGATTGGGACGAAGTTTCGCACACGTATTCCTTAACATGTGAAGGGTGCGTGTATCTCCTTTAAAGCTTGATATCGCATGTATAATTATTATGAACCTAAAGTAATCAATTAGTATGGGCTGAGGATTATAAAAATTCTCGCATTACAATTTTTCTTGACCATCAAAATGCTTTATTTGCACTTTCTTGACAGCTATTTGCATTCTAGAGTTAATGTGGAGCAATATTCAAGACACAAGAATGGACAGTCCAGCGGGCCCGCGAGGCGGCGTTGAGGCAAGGCCTCGAAGTCCCCTCATTGGAGACCTGAGCCCGGGTTCTTAAACATCGCCGGACATTGAATAAAGTTGTATCCATCCATATGAGCCATTAGCGGCTCAGAACCGTAATGGTTTAGTGGCATGAAAAGTTTGTCCAAAACGAACTATACTTTACACATTGTCCTGGCACAAAACGAAAACTGTACAACTTACTATAAAACTAGTGACATATTTAAAATTACCATAAAAGCATATATAACAGCAAAAGCTTCATTGTCCTAGGCTGCAGAATAACGCAACTTTTTTTTCCGAATCGCATCGCCCCTTAAAAGCCAGGAAATATTCACCATGCAGCATGCACGCCGCCAAAAAACAATTGCTTTCGTCGTTTTTGCATGTGTTCTACGATGTGACGAAGTGCACTCTGCCCCAATGTTAACATTAAAAGTGTTGCATAATTCACCATAGTTAATCAACCAACTAAGCGCAATGTAAAAATACCATAACGAGCGCCACGTGACGGTAAGCCATATGCATTGGTTTCATTCAGTCGCGGTTGTTTGCTTTTTTAAAAAATATTTTGTTGTACTTACATGAAACACCCTGTATACTTATTCACTGTTTTTTTTTTATTGCGGAACTGCCTTGCTATTTGACTTAGGTATGTTCAATTTCCTTTTCATAGGTCCCTATAAAGTCTTTCTAGTTACATGCTAGAAGTTCCAATAGTGTGAATAGCCGTGATATGCTGCGACGTTTTTTTGCCCCGTACATTACATCAGGGAAGCTTCTGGGCGGCACAAGTTTTCTTGGAGACGAAATGGAGAAAGACAGCACGTTAGTGAATATGTTGTTAACGAACACTTTACGCCAGTTGATAGGTAGGACATGAAAAATCACTGCAGTTGTATGCCCTCAGTGAACTGTGAGCGCTCACTCGGTAGTTATCGTCTTTACATGATGATCCACAAAAAAATATCACTACCAGCGTTGTTGCTGCTCTAAAGCTGTCGGGTGATGCAGTACTACGAAAACGGTAATACGCTTACGGACAGGATAAGATTCTCCACAGGTGTTTGTGCCGTCTTGCGGAAGCTTCTTAATGAAGTTCTTGCAATTGGATGGCAACCCGCTGGCTGGTCGCCAAGTAGAGCAGTGACACCCATCAATTACAAAAGTGTCAAGTAAAAACCACTGATACAGCAGCTTATGGAGAGCTGTCTAGTAAACAAATTCTAATAACTTGTTCCGAAATGAAACTAATACACATCAAGCAAGAAAGACATAACTTTCAGGATTCAAACAAATATTTCAATACAATGAACAAAGTTGGTCACAGTTAAGACATTCTCAAGCGAAAACTTATGTACATAGACATTTGCAGCGTCATTATATACATTATAAGGGGGGTTTATTGAAGAAAACCAACGGCTTGATATCAGGGGCGTCAGTCACTGTCACGCGCTCTCTCGGCTCTTCGTCTTAGTCGTCTTCTACTGTTGCTCCGACCCGATGCTGTCTCTCTTCCCCACTACATTTGCCCCGGTGGTGAAGAGGAGCCATCCTGGCGACTCAAGGCGAAGCAAGCACAAGGGGATCATAGTAGGGTTTTAAGCGGCTGATGTGGACTGTTTCACGACCACGGCATCGTATGTCGGCGGAAGGTGTGACTGGTTCGACGACGAAGTTGACCGGGGACGTGCACTGAACGATGCGGTACGGACCATTGTACTTGTGTGCAAACTTTCGGCAGAGGCCGGGGGACTGGCACGGAACAGAAAGCCATACAAATGAGCCTACAGGGAAGGTGTGAGCAGGCTTGTCCTGGTCAAGCCGTTCTTTTTGGAGGCCTTGTGCGACGGATGTAAACGAACGTGCTAATTGGCGGCACTCTTCGGCACACTGAACAAGTTCGGAGACCGGGCGGTATTCGGAAGCATCCGGGTGGTATGTAAGTATCGTGTCAAGCATCGAAGAGGGCTCCCGTCCGTACAGTAGAAAGAAAGGTGAAAACCCAGTAGTAGCTTGTGTGGCCGTGTTATAGGCAAACGTCACGAAAGGGAGCACCAAGTCCCAATTAGAATGGTTGGCGAATATGTACATGGAGAGCATATCACCAAGTGTGCGATTAAAGCGCTCCGTCAAACCGTTTGTCTGCGGGTGATAGCTCGTAGTGGAGCGGTGAATAATATTGCACTCACTGAGAAGCTCCTGGACGACTTGCGAAAGAAACACACGCCCTCGATCGCTAAGCAGCTCACGTGGCGCGCCATGGCGAAGGACGAAGCTGCGCAAGATGAACAAGGCGACATCACGAGCTGCAGCTGCTGGCAAAGCGGCGGTTTCGGCGTAACGGGTGAGATGGTCAACGGCCACAATAATCCAGCGATTTCCAGCAGGAGTACAAGGCAGGGGGGCCGTAGAGATCGATTCCGATTCTATCAAACGGCCGAGCTGGACACGGCAAAGGTTGTAATTCGCCAGACGCATGAAAAGTTGTTTTCCGTCGCTGACACTCAGTGCACGAACGTATGTACTTGCGAACGTATGTGTACATGCCACGCCAGAAGAAGCGCTGGCGAAGTCGGTCGTATGTTTTCAAAACGCCAGCGTGGGCGTTCTGTGGGTCCGCGTGGAAGTACGTGCACAAGTCGGAGCGCAAATGGCGAGGTATCACAAGAAGCCATTTCCTACCATCTGGTTGATAGTTGCGGCGGTACAACATGGCGTCCCGTATCGCATAATGGGGGACTTGTCGGCGTAGTGCACGAGGTGGCCGCTGGCATGGTGTCGCCGAAGACGAGGATAGAACGTCGATGAGCGAGGCTATCTAAGGGTCTTTGCGCTGTTCCGAAGGCATGTCAGCGATATCGATGTTGGAAATGGTAGCTTCGGCAAGGGAAACAGGTGCAACGGCTGCAGGAAGGGGCGAACGAGAAAGTGCGTCTGCGTCGGTATGCTTGCGCCCTGAGCGGTAAATGACGCGAATATCAAATTCCTGTAACCGTAGCGCCCAACGTCCAAGACGACCCGAAGGATCCTTCAATGAAGCGAGCCAACAAAGTGAATGATGATCGGTAACGACATCAAATGGGTGGCCGTACACGTAAGGGCGGAATTTTTGTAATGCCCAAACAATGGCCAAACATTCCTTTTCGGTAACCGAGTATTTGCACTCCGTCTTGGTCAGGGCGCGACTAGCATACGCAACGACATACTCGGAGAAGCCAGGCTTGCGCTGGGCAAGGACAGCGCCAAGTCCTATGCCACTGGCGTCCGTGTGCACCTCGGTTGGAGCAGTAGGGTCGAAGTGGCGTAAAATAGGTGGTGAAGTCAGGAGATGGCGTAATGTTGCGAAAGCATCATCGCATGCTGGTGACCAGTCAGAGAGGTGTCCATCGCCGGTGAGCAGCTTTGTCAGTGGTGCGATTACCGAAGCGAAGTTCTTCACAAAGCGGCGAAAGTATGAACACAGACCGACGAAGCTGCGAAGCGCTTTGAAGGTCGTAGGCTTCGGGAACTCAGCGACAGCGCGAAGCTTCTCGGGGTCCGGTAGGACGCCATCCTTTGAGACAACGTGGCCAAGTATTGTGAGCTTCCGAGCTCCAAAGCGGCACTTCTTGATGTTTAGCTGAAGGCCTGCACGCGTGAGGCAGCTCAATACTTCGTTGAGACGACGGAGGTGACTGTCAAAATCAGGGGAGAAAACAACCACATCATCCAAGTAACATAGGCATGTCTTCCATTTTAACCCACGCAAGACGCTGTCCATCATTCTTTCGAATGTTGCAGGCGCATTACAAAGGCCGAAGGGCATAACATTAAATTCATATAGACCATCGGGTGTCACGAATGCAGTTTTCGGGCGATCTGATGGTGCCATGGGGACCTGCCAATAGCCGGACCGAAGGTCTAGTGATGAGAAGAATTCGGCGCCTTGCAAGCAGTCCAGGGCATCATCGATGCGTGGCAAAGGGTACACATCTTTACGCGTAACTTTGTTTAAGCGGCGGTAATCGACGCAGAAGCGAATCGAGCCGTCTTTTTTCTTCACAAGCACAACAGGTGAAGACCAGGGACTGCTTGACGGCCGAATGACGCCACGTTGCAACATGTCGTCTACTTGGTCGGTGATCACACGACGCTCAGCAGGAGACACACGGTATGGGCGCTGTCGCAGAGGCGCTTGCGAGCCGGTGTTAATGTGATGGACAACGGTGTGGGTTCGCCCTAACGACGTCTGCTGACAATCAAACGAGCCTCGAAACTGGTGAAGAAGTGCTAGGAGCTTCTCGCGGTGTGCCTCTTCAAGTTCGCCATCTATTGAGGGGCCAAACGCATTCATGTTTGGGTGATCAGGCGGCCTGGCAGATGGCGTCAGTGCACTAAGGTGCATATCACTCGCCCCGTCAAGGCCGAAGATGGAGGAAACTTCTAAGTCTTGGAACGTTCCAATGCATTCGCCGCGGAGCAAGGTTGTGGGAGACGGCAAGGGATTCGTGACAAACAAATTCGTAGCGCCGGTCGTAATGTCCAGAATAGCGAATGGCAACGCGAGGCTCCGTCGACGTTGGAAGGTTTGGGAGGGTGTAAACAAAACTGTAGACTCGGACACATCGGCACAGCACACGGGAACAAAGGCTGCGCTATTCGGTGGTATGTCGATGTCGTCGGCCACAAATAGCTTGTTCAACTCAGGTTCAGGCGACGAGGAGCACAACGCAGAGAAGGCAACTTCCGCACGAGCACAGTCGATAACCGCATGATTACGAGACAGAAAATCCCAGCCGAGGATCACATCATGAGAACACGCAGGCAGCACAAGAAATTCAACAGTATACAAAGCACCTTGGATTACAACGCGGGCTGTGCAGGCAGCTGACGGTCGAATATGGTGAGCGCTGGCAGTACGGAGTGACAATCCCTCTGACGTCGTGGTGACCTTCCGAAGCAGGCGGCAAAATCTCAAATCAATCACTGAAACGGCAGCACCAGTGTCCACAAGCGCAAGGGTATGATAACCATCCACAAAAACGTCGATGAGGTTTGCCGCAGAAATGCGAGGACTTGATCCTTTCGACGACGACGCAGTTCGTGCCTCGGGAACTGCGGCATCTAGTTTTCCGCCTCGGGAGAGTAGGGTCGACGGCGCATAGGTGACGGTGAGCGACGTCGGGGAGATTGAGATCGGTGGTTAACTGAGGGCAGGCGGTCGGGTGAAGAAGATCCTTGTTGCCGTGCTGTGCCACTAAAGCGTCGAGAGTCGTGCGGCGATCTTTGCATTGTATCTGTGTGGACGGGAGGGCGGCGGCGGCAGAAACGTGCCACGTGTCCTGCATAACCGCACGAATAACAGATAGGGCGGTTGTCTGCTGTGCGCCACGGATTCGGAAACGTAGCGACTGGTCGGCCGAACGGAACCGGTGATGACCGAACAGGCACCGGCGAGGGCGCATAAGCTGGCTGACGAGGCGGCCTGGCTGCGACGACCTGTGCGTACGTCAAGGGCGCAGCCTCCAGAGGTGGTGAACGAGGGAAAGACAAAGCGTCAGCGACCTCTTCTTGGATGACGTGCCTTATTGCTGGAGCGAGATGATGCGTCTGGGCTGGTTCGGGCGTGCTCGATAAAATGGACAGCTGCCGAGCGACCTCTTCACGCACGAACTGTTTTATGTGAGCCAACATGTCATTCTGGTCTCCGAGAGTCAATGCCGCGATCGAGTCACGCTGTTCCAGAGAGCGTCGAGTTTGGGCGCGTTGCTTGCGCAATTCGTCAAAACTCTGGCATAAGCTGACAAGTTCGGCTACGGTTTGCGGGTCTTTGGCTAACAACATTTGAAATGCGTCATCGGGTATTCCCTTCAGTATCTGTTTGATCTTGTCTGCTTCGAGCATCGATGGGCTGACACGCTTGCACAAGTCAACAACATCTTCAATGTAACTCGTGAAGGTCTCTCCCGGCTGTTGAGCACGCTCACGAAGTCGTTGTTCTGCGCGGAGCTTTCGTACAGCAGGGCGGTCGAATACTTCCGAAAATGCCTTCTTGAAGGAAGCCCAGCTGGTAATGTCAGCTTCGTGGTTCCGCAACCAGAGACTAGCGACGCCGGCCAAATAAAAGCTTACGTAGGTCAGCTTTGCCGCATCGTCCCACTTGTTCGCTGCGCTCACCTTGTGATAAATAGCCAGCCACTCCTCAATGTCTTGGTCGTCAGTGCCGCTGAAGATCGGTGGGTGACGCAATGGTATCACGCCAGGACATGCAGTGGCGGGAATCTGGGAGGTACCTTGGGTGGAGGGTTCTTCCGGCATTGCTGGCACTGGAGGTAAGGTGCGACTTCGTAGGTCCAGCTTCGAAGGCTACCCAGCACGTCCACCAAATTATAAGGTTGTTTATTGAAGAAAACCAACGGCTTGACATCAGGGGCGTCAGTCACTGTCACGCGCTCTCTCGGCTCTTCGTCTTAGTCGTCTTCTACTGTTGCTCCGACCCGATGCTGTCTCTCTTCCCCACTACAACATCTATAATAGCAAATTTAGAAACGTATTGAAATATCTTAATATACAATTGCGAAGTATCGTATCGGATACATTCATTCCGGAAGTATCTTGTATCTGTATCACCAATATTCTTGACCGAGTATCTTGTATCGTATCGCGATACAATTTCAAAGTATCTTTGCCCAGCCCTGGTTGCAGCCTTGCATGGATTTGCGCGTCTCTGGTCGCACAGCGCCCCTAATGCACAAAAAAAAGGTAAATCTCTTAATACACAAAGGAGGTTTCATCTGTTTGATTTCCGCCTCGGTGGCATAGTGGTTACGACTCGGCTGCTGACCTGAAAGTCGCGGTTTCGATCCCGGCAGCAGCGGTCGCATTTCGATGAAGGTGAGACTCCCGAGGCCGGTGTACTGTGCATGTCAGTGCACGTTAAAAAACACCAGATGGCTAAAATTTCCGGAGTCCTCCGCTGCGGCATGCATCGCAATCATATCGTGGTTTGGGCACGTAAAGCCCCAAAAATTATTATCAGTTTGATTCCATTGCGCATTCGCACCACTGCTTAATGTTAGCCTTCGCTGAAGGGGAGCCCAACTTCGCTCGAGTGGTGTACCGAGGGCGGCTCATAAAATGAACATTGTGGTGAAAGTTAAAAAAATGTCGTGCTCAAGGGTCCCCCCCCAACAGTATTTTACACGCATAAAACAATGTGCAGCCGGTAATCCCGCTGCTAAAGTGTGCGGCAAGAGAAGCCTTGAAAAAACAGCCGCCTGGACAAATTAATGGCGATGATGATATTCCTAAGGGCGCTTATTTTCTTCTATTTTGATGTAAGCTACCCGTTGCATGTGTAACCACTTCCTTGTGCAGGCCCGCGCCGGAATATCTGGGAACGCTGCCGATTATTTCGGATCTTCTGATTAGATCACGCCCACAACGCGAACACTGTTGTTTATTCTGGAAGTAATGCAGCCACCAGCGACAACGCTGGAATCTTCGATTTCAAGTGTATAAATGATGACGCGCCTTAAGACTGATCACATTACCGACGACTGACGACTGTGATTGTGCCGCTATGACTCTACGGCATGCATTAATTGTACTTTCACTTTTAGTTTCCTTTCGCGCGATAAAATTCGTCCAATAAAGATTTCGTCTTAAACAGCCCGGCTACTTCTTTCTTCACTTTCACGACCATTTTACATCAGGTGAAGGTGCTGGGTAGAGTCCAAACAGCGTGACCTTCAACAGGAACAGGTCCTCTGGCATGATAAAGGAGGTTTTCTCTCGATCGTTTCGTCGACTTCAATTTACCAGTAGCCCGTCTTGAGATCCATCGGCGAGAAATATCTTGCGTCGCACAAGCGATTACAAGTGGAGTCTTTCCGTGGGAGGGGGGTACATGTCCTTTTTCCAGACTTTGTTCACACGACGATGATCGACGGAGAACCCCATGGATCTTCACCAATACTACAGGATAACGCCTATGAACAATTGGATGCTTCTATGATGTCATCGCGCAGCATCTCGTCGCGCAGCACATGACAAAAGTTGTTCGTGTGTGTTTTGTGAGTGTGCTATTTTAAGCCGACAGAGTGCTACATCAGTATGACGTGTTTTAGGAGCTTTGTCGGCAAGCTTCTCATGCTCGCGCCTTGTCCGGCGGCGACAGCGTGTACACTTCTCCAGTGATTCCAACAATGCTCACTAGATGGCGCGCCGCTGCTCAAGGCGCCGGCTTTCCGGTGATTTCAAGAATGCTCACTAGATGGCGGCGCCACTCGAGGCGACGCACATAACTCTCGGCACGTGCGCTTCCTTTCTCTTCGCCGAGAGGTCACGCAGTGAACACTCTTCGTTACCGCTCGGCCGCATGAACACCGCAGAAGCCAAGGCACCAGCGCGGCGGGCTCGCAACGCAGCAGCAGCTAGGGCTCGCCGCCCGGGCGCCGCATGTAATGTATATATAACAACGTTGTCACGTCTATATACGATGGTAGGAGACGTGTACGGAGGATTCGCGGGTTACCCGATCATCTCCGAGCGAGCTCCTGTAACATCATTCACTTTGTGGATATGGCGGTGATTTTTCGATGTGGGTGGTCAGTTATCGAGGTCTAGCTTGATCACGTGTAACTCCTCATACAGGGTGTTTCAAAAAATGTGTCCAATATCCTCAAACAATCAGCAAAATGCGATATTTGCTCGCTGTTTTCACAATTCTTTTTTTTGTAGCAACTTGCGTCTTAAGATGGTTAAAGACGTCATTTGGGGTAGTAATTATTAAAATTAAGTTAACTAACCTTTTAATGAGTGAAGTTATGCGGTTATGAAAACGGGAGATTTGAAATTCTTCATGCGAAAACCCATCACAGCTTTGAGATTTAGAAAAGGCGGCCTCTATTAATTATTGTGGCTTAATGAAATTCAGGCAAATTCAACGACGAAACCGACACCCAAGCACCGATGAGTGCAACGAGCAGACGACTAGAATGACGTCACTGTTCAAGTGAACGGTTACAGAGGTGCAGTTCTTCCCCGTTCGTTAACGTATGTGCGTCTTAACGTATAAGCGCCGCCCACACACTTACACAACGAAGTCGGTTGATGGTAGATATAACGACGTTCACTCATTCTGGACGTCTCAGACGAATATGGCAGTTGAGCTCTTCTGAGTTTCGGTCTCGGTTTCGCCGCTGAATTTGGGAGACTTTCATTACTTCGCAATTATTCCTAAAGGCCGCTTTTTCGAAATCTCAAAGCTGAAATGGGTTCTTCGCATGAAGGACTTCAATTCTCCCATTTGACCTAAACGCCCAACGCCGCTAATTAAAACGTTAATTAATTTAACTTTCTTAACTTCTATCCCAAATCATTCCTTCAACCATGGTAAAATACCTGCCGCTACAGAAAAAGCAATTGTGAAGACAGCGAGCAAATACCGCCTTTTCCTGATTAAAAAAAAAAAAAAACTGGGCACATTTCTTGAAACACCCTGTAGTCACGTAGTTGTGACGGCGACGAAAGCAATTGTAGCCAAGGTTGGGCGAACTTGTGCTCGCAAAAACAGTTACACTCAAAGTGAAACGATATCGGCGCACGCGGTCATCAGTCGGCAAATATTTTGATCATCAGTGGAACGTGTCGTCTATTTAGACCAGTGATCTAACCTTCTAGCGTTATTACTGATGCTCGCGTAAGCTTTCGAATAAACCTGACTAGTCGTGTCCTGTGTGTAATTGTAACGGAACAATCCGAACCAATTGCGTAGCTTCCAAAACATTGCAGGGCAGCCCTAACGCCGAACGGTGCTAACAGCTTTTTAACACGAAAGTGTTTATGCCGGGGCCCACCAAGACTTCAATGACGCATTTCGGTCACGGAAATGACGTTGAAAAAATGTACATGATCAGATGTCAAATAAAAAAAGTTCCGTCAACGGGCATCGAACGCATGAACTCTCGGTCCGCAACAACAGAAGCCGAGCACACTATCCATTGCGCAACGACCACAGACTCTGACTGCTTTACGAACGCGCCTTTTATATCTACCACTTTCATCGCAATGCTCCTCATTAGCGGGGTGGTGTCGCCCTCTTGAAGCAGGAAAGTAATCCATCATTAGTGTGGCTTCCGCGATTAGCACCTGCTACGCGTCCGTCTCAGTCGGCGTGTTTTCAGTAGAAGTGCAGTTTTGTCAACGCCTTAACGCAACGTGAGGTGGCGACCTTAGCCCAAGCGTCGGCGTCGCTCATACCATCCATCCATACCAAAACTGCGACGCGCTCCTCTCTCCAGTGGCTGAAATACTGTGTTAAGCGCTTACACTCGCCCTGAAAAAGAAGTCGTGGCCGGGCTACTCAGTGTATCGGAACGGAACGAAAAGCGAAAACGAAAAACGAAAAAAAAAACCGATATTTTTGACCGGAACGAAAACGTAACCGAAACGTAATCTATTATTTTGTTTCGGAGTGAAACCGAAATTTTTTTTTTGTTTTTCGTTTCACTCAGAAACTTGACAGTCCGGAACAACCGAGGTCATGCAACGTGAGCAATATTGCACATCTCGGAGTGCAGAACTAGCGCATACCCCAGGCAAGAATTCCAAAGTAAGGATGAGTTGAAATTGTGCGAAAAACGAAAACAGTGGCAACCAGATGTTTATATTAACTCAAGCGGACTTTCGTGTGCCTGCGACACATTACAGCGCGGAGAGGGCATTCTCGGCGCGTAAGTTTGTTTTATATGAACAGCGGTCTCGCATATGAGAGGTACAATCGATGACGAGCTGCTTCTGAGATCATACTTACTCCCTTGACGCAAAGCATTGAGCGTGCTCAAAATATTCGTAATTCACATTACAGAAAGTCTGCTATAACTTAGAAGAGCACTGGTTTGCGATGATTTGTAGGAATTCGTGGTACAGTTAGTTGTGCTCTTCTTAAGAACGTGGCAAGAACGTGTTCCACCCCTGTCCCACTTTCTTAAGAGGAGCGCGAGCAATTATACGACAAATCCAACAGAGTAAAAGCTCGATAATTCGAACTCTAATGGGACTATAAAATTGTTCTAATGAAGCGGAGTTCTAATTAGCGGGCAGGCGCTAGAATGAACAGACATCGCGCCACACTGTGCGGAGAGAACCCAGGGCAGCCACCTCTGGACTCGTTCCTGCAAATTAGGCGATACTACGCGTTTGTGGCAGGTAATTTCATAAATTGAGTTCATGCTCTAACAGCGAACAGAATTTATTGATCAGTCAGATACGCCAGAAAGAAGCAGTGAATTGCATTCACGTGAGCAGTGAGCCTTAATGCCAAAATATACGAAGCTATGTGTGCTCCAAAACACGTTAATTTACATGGCAGACTTAACTCAATCAAAATTTATAGTCTCTTTTTCTTAGTTTATTTAGATCAATATTGAAATTGCCCAAGGAGACACGGCTAAAGGCAAACATTGCCTGACTGGGCCGAGCCACCCATACTGCAGTAGCAGCAGACAGATGACATTTACAACCATAAAAGCATACATGGAAATCAATCACTACACTTGTTTTACACAGATGAAAGTAATGTGTAATTTAGGTGACCAGGCTGGCCCGATTTCTGCGAGGAAGGACGAAAGCTGGGGGGCTCCTAGTTCGAATTAACCGTTGTAGATACGGACGCGTTCGAATTATCGGGAGTTTTCGCCCATTGAAGCACATAGGCCTGTGTCAGTTCGAATTAACTGTAAGTTAGAATTAGCAGAGTTCGAATTAACGAGCTTTTAGTGTATTTTTATCGTTACTCTAATTTGAAAATTTTGCATACAAATAAATAACGTTACGAACCGTTACGGAACTTTTTTTTTCGTTCCGGAACAGAAACGGAACCGAACTTTTTGCGGTGGAACGAAACTAAAACCGTAACGAAAAACATTTCGTTCCGACACCCTGGGGCTATTAGGTCGACACGACACACTCAGCGTTTCCCTCTAGTCCGACCGTGGCGTAC
>JALIZH010015529.1:0-16952 GCA_030522465.1 Rhipicephalus appendiculatus
GTGAGGCCACGCGTTCCCGTGTTGGAAGTCATATTGAGCGCGACTGTACCTTTCCACACAAAAAAAATCAGATATCTCGTTTTAGGATGCCCTGTAAAACCTAACTAAACGCACATGGCCCTAAAGTGAATAACAAAATTATTAAATCATTGATATTAGTTAAGAAATTAAGTGCAATATAAAAATATCCTAGTGAGAGCCACGTGGCGGTAAACCCCACCGTTCGTTTTATTCAGATGAGGTTCAGCACCTCATAGCAATTACTTGGTTCCAGTTACGTGACACCCTTTATAAACACGATACAGGCGGCACCCATAAAAGCTACGAAAATAAAGCATGATCTATCGTCAACTTAGGTGTTAATGTCAAATAGAAAACTCAACCCACGGAAAATACCACTAAAGGGCTCCTGGGGACGCTCATGAGAAAACCGGAGTACTTGGTATCATGTTTCTCAAATCCCCTTCTTAACGTCTTTAAGATGTGTAGTTATAATTACCATTATTATGATGTAAACTCAATTTCGCTGTTTTAATAAATAGTAAGCAGAATGTTTGTTCCTGTAGGCATTAGGCACGCTCAGATTATTTTTACCTTTGCCCTCAACCTCACCCGAACAAAAAAACTCACCTTGAATGTAGATATGTAAATAGAAGCAATGGCGCATGCAATTAAAAATAAGAGTAAAGAAGAGAAGTAATAGAATAAAAGTAGTAGAGGAGGAGGTTTAAAATTACATAAAACAGTTAAAGAGGGGAAAAAAGACTGCCAGAGGCCTAGGTAATGTGTGGGATGCAAACGAAAGAAAGCAATGAGAGCACTTGTGATACAATCAAGTTATCAATAAAAAAAATTTCTTGCATAATTTAGCACGAAGAACAAAGCTAGAGTACGCGAAAGTATCATCTGTTACCTTAATACTTGTTCCATTGCATATAGCATCGACACCGGTGGTGCGACGGTTAGAATCTAATTTGCATATACCAGGGCTGTTCAAAAAAGAAACCGAACTTTTGCAATAGCGCGCCAACCACCAGAGCGAGCGGGCTGCACCTACTAAGTACTCGTAGCGGCGAGATTAAACAAGATACTCTCATTATGCGCGTTTCACTCTGACCGTTAGTTCGCAAGCTACAGCCGCTAAAGTGAGCACATGGAGAGGCTGTTTTTCGGATTTCTGCCTAAGTGGCAAGGAAAGAGCTGGAAGAACAACGTGTGCGTGTCACGTTGTAATAAAACTTGAGAAAGCTTTCGCAGACATATCAGTTGCGTAGACAAGTATACGGGGACGGCTATATGAGTCGCACGCAGTGCTATGAGTGGGTCACGCGTTTTGAACACGGCAGAATGTCGATCGGTGACGATTCCAAGCCCGGACGACCTTCGAAATCAACAGATGATGACCACGTCGATAGTTCGAGCTGTGATTCGAGAAAATATTCGTTAGACCATTCGAGTACTTGTGACGAAGTGGGCGTTAGCGTAGGTAAATGCCATGAAATTTCTTTCCATTTTCTCTATCCCGAATACGTTGAAAGGACGCCGTTTCCAAACCATACAGGAGATGCAGGACAGTGCGAGAAAAGACCTGCGGGCCACTCCAGAAAGTGCGTTGTAAGAGGCTTTCAAAAAATGGAAGTAACGATTGTAACAGTGTATTGCCAGTAGAGCGGAGTAGTTTGAAGGGGGGCAATGCTTAAAATTTTGTACCACAAGCAGTGCAGCTGTTATAGCAAAAGTTCGGTTTCTTTTGAACACACCTAGTAAGTCAATCACATAGTGTGCATGTCAAGCTTACATCCACGAGATCTGCCAAAGATTTGTGTGAAAGCCGCGAGACGTCAAGAAACCCCATTCTGGCATTCTTGAGACTTTGAAACGAAGCACCACGCAAGACAACCTTCATAACAACACTATAGCCACATCCGAAATTGAGCGAGAGACGCCACAGGCATTGGACTAAGAGCACAGTACCGGGGCTACAAACAAGGTTCATGGCACCGACACAGCTAAAAAGAAGGAAAACATCGAGAAACAAAAGGTGGCTGCACGTAGACGTTTGTGCTTCTTTTTGTCGAGATGGCTCAAGTGCCATCACGTGACCCTGTTCCAGCAATAGGAACGCGTATAGACCTTGTTTTCTATGCTCACTGGAGCACTCTGGTGGAAACACAAAAGAATGTCACTGTCGTTACTTTATTGAGGTGGCTTAGTGGCAGCAGTGTCAGCTTCAGAAGCAGAGTTCAGCCGATGTTTGTTGTTTCACAGGGTGGCGTTTCTATAGCAGTATCTTGTATTAAGATACACGATACATTATTGAATGTATCGGAAATACAGATACAGTTACTCGTTTTGCGAGACGTATCGCGCTACAGACACGAGATACCGAACGAGTATCTAAGATAGTATCAAAGATACATGTATCTGCGCTACTGCGGAGCCCTGGCTGGAAAACTCTGTTGAGGACCTCGACGCAGACTTCACGGGGAGTTCTGTTCAAGGCAATGGGAATATTATGAAAATTTTTATTGCGAATCTTTTTTTCGTTAGGGGGATGAAGAGCACGCAACGCTGGGACAGAAGGAGAGCGTCGATCGTCTAATAGTAAGTCGCCTTCGAATTGCATACTCTTCGCAGACGTGGGTTAGATTTAATGAACAATGAGGATATTGCATTGTGCTGTTACGTTCATACTGTCATTTTCATACTTTGAGCATGAAAATGGAAGGAACAAAAGATAGCCCTGATAGGACGTATAAATTTGTTTCTGCAACATGCAGCTCCTTCTTTAGAAGATACTATAACGGGTTTTTATTTATACACCCTACGACAGAGGTCTCAAACTCACTTCAGCCAGCGGGCCGCAGTCACGCAATTTTGTCCCGCAAGGGCCGGAGCAGCGAAGGAAGTAGGAGCATGGTGGGGGGAGGGGGGGTGGGGGGGGGGCGGAAGTTTGTACAGTTTGCTAGAAAAAGCTGTCATTTGAAAGAAAACTTTCCCGTGCATATCTCATATACAGGTCATTTCTGAAGATGTGGTGCCAGGATTCCAACATGTAACTACCGATTCCCCACATGACTCAAATCTGGGCGCCGGTTGGGAAATATGAGTTTTGTTTCACGGTTATGTTTCAAAACAATGTGAACGTATGGAATGTCTGACGGAGACAATGCCTTAAACCAGTCAGGCCTGCGTTGCTCACGAACGTATTTATAAGAAAATAAAAAAAAAATGTGCGGCGCAAATAGTCATGTGCGGGCCGCGGGCCGCAGCCGAAAGCCTCGCGGGCCGCATGCGGCCCCGCGGGCCGCGTGTTTGAGACCCCTGCCCTACGAGAACAACTGGGGCACCACATTGAGAGGGAGGGGGGGTCCGAGACTTTAATGTCTTGAAGCGAATGTAGTCCGCAACACATTACTTGAAAGACGTGGCGCTATGTTAGAACCGAGAAGAACCAAGGAGAGACAGAAAGAACGCCAACTCAAAACCGTTCTTTCTGTCTCTTCTTGTTTATACTCGGTTCTAACCTTCCGCCACGTCTTTCAGGTAACGATGCACCAACTGACCAAACTGCACTGAACTGCGCATCCCGTTTAGAAGCCAGCCTCCATCCTTACAAATGTACAGATAGTTAGGTGAGTTCGCAATGATCAATAACGAAGGCGCTAAACAAATCGACGACAAGGAACAGATCCAACCAACGGAATATCCCAACTGGTTTAGTTAAAAGCAAACTCCTCTTAAATACCTGATCGGCACAGGAAAAACATGGCGCAAACTCTATTTTCTCTGCGCCGAGTAAAGAGGTAGCGGAAGCCACGTTGTGTCCCTAAGATCAACCAGCTTCGCTGTTTATCTTTACACGGCTAGTCTAAACTTCTCCCGTCTGTTTGTTTGTTTGTGTCTTTGTTTGTTTGTTTGTTTGCCGTCCTCCGAGATCTTGAGGGCTCTTGCAGTGCCAACTACAGGACAAGGACATAAACGGACCAAGTGCTCAATGCTGCCTTAACGTAGTCTATGAGCTCTCCCGCTCATGCAGTCGTTGCAACACAGGCCAAACTGGCCGATGTGTAAATGACCACCCTAGAGAACACAGCAATTTAATGAAGGGTTCTGTTGGCAGCCACCAAGCCACGCACAGCTCCATATGTGGTTGTCATGCCATATTCTATCAATGCAAAATACTAAGGCGTTATGGTGACCAATGTGCACATGAAATCTACGAGGCCTATTCCATCGACAAAAAAGCCGGCAGATCCCACGCACTGTTGGAATCGATGTAATGCGAAGCAGCCAGGAAGGAGGAAATCATGCTTTACATAAATTGCATGTCATGTTTTACATGTTAGGACCTGTCATTTATGTTCGTCATACAGTCACGTCACGCAATACCAAATTTGGTGTATATTGTTACGGGGAGAAATTACACGGTATTATTTACACGGTATGTACAGACACCCAGAGCCAGGCCTACAAGGCAGAGACAGCCCACGCGCGAATCGAGGAACGTCGTCTTCATCTAAGCTGTCTTCCTCTTCAGCTGCGACAGCGCTTCGTAGCATCACCCCCGGCGGCGGAGGCACCGACCCGGTGCTCGATTGGTCCGAGTGGAACCGCTTTAATCGCGTGACGTGAACGATATCAGATGATCGCGCTATTGTCGCCTCCAGAGGTTCGACTTCGTACGTGACGTCGGTGACTTGGCGCAAGACTCGGTATGGACCAGAGTATGGAGAAGTTAACTTCTCGCAAAGGCCAACTCGCCGTGATGGTGTCCAAAGAAGGACCATGTCACCAGGATTGAAGAGGATATCACGGTGGCGAGCGTCGTAGACCCGTCGTTGCTTTTCTTGCGAAGTGTTGAGACGAAGGCGGGCAACTTCGCGTGCCTCTGCAGCTCTAGCGATGGCATCACGAGCGTATTCCGATGTCGTATGAAGAATGGGAGGAAGGAGCGTGTCGAAAGGCAGCGTTGGTTCTCGTCCGTACAAGAGAAAAAATGGAGAGAAACCTGCAGAGTCATGCCGAGACGTGTTGTAGGCAAATGTAACGAACGCCAAAGCTTCATCCCAGTCACGATGATCTGGCGAAACATACATGGCGAGCATGTCTGTAAGCGTTCTGTTGAGCCGCTTTGTTAGTCCGTTGGTCTGCGGGTGATACGCAGTGGTGAACTTGTGTTTTGTAGCGCAAGAGTGCAAGATATCGTGGACCACCTTGGATAGAAAGTATCGACCCCGGTCTGTAATGAGCTTTCGAGGAGCGCCGTGGCGAAGTATGACGTCCTCGAGGATAAAGTCAGCGACGTCAGTTGCACAACTGGTAGGGATAGCCCGTGTGATGGCATACCGAGTGGTGTAGTCGGTGGCAACAGCTATCCACTTGTTTCCGCTGATGGACATAGGAAAAGGGCCGAGGAGGTCAAGACCAACCCTGTAAAATGGTTCAAATGGTATCTCTATGGGTTGAAGGCGTCCTGCTGGAAGGGTGGTCGGTGTTTTGCGTTGCTGACACGATTTGCACGAAGCCACGTATCGACGAACGGAGCGGTAAATACCGGGCCAAAAGAAGCGACGTCGAACACGGTCGTAAGTCCTTGAGACGCCCAGATGACCAGCGGTAGGAATGTCGTGCAACTGCGCGAGAACAGTCCGACGCATATGCGCAGGTATGACCAGCAGTAGGTCTGGTCCGTCAGGATGCATGTTATAACGATATAGGATGCCATCTTGGAGCACGAACATACGGAGAGAGGGAGGACTTGAGGGATCACCCAGCCGGTTAATGATGTCTTTCAAGTGAGGATCACGTCGTTGCTCGTCTCCGATGTTTGTAAACGCTGAAAGTGTTAACAGGCATGTAGACTCGCCGCTCTCAGGAAGACCTGGTGGGTCCACTGGGTGCCGCGACAGGCAATCAGCGTCCGCGTGTTGGCGACCAGTCTTATAGACGACGGTGAATGAGTATTCTTGGAGCTGTAAGGCCCACCGACCCAGCCGTCCAGTAGGATCTTTTAACGATGAGAGCCAGCATAAGGCGTGGTGGTCGGTGACAACGGTGAACTGCCTTCCATACAAATAGGGGCGGAATTTGCCCACTGCCCAGACGAGCGCGAGGCATTCGCGTTCGGTAATCGAATAATTACGCTCCTCTGGTGACAACAGACGGCTAGCGTATGCAATGACGCGGTCGCTACCATGCTGTCGTTGAGCCAAAACAGCGCCAATGCCATGGCCGCTGGCGTCGGTGCGCACTTCTGTTGGAGCGGACAGATCGAAGTGACCGAGAATCGGTGGCGACGTGAGGCGCATGATCAGTTCATCGAATGCACTGGCTTGTTCAGGACCCCAGACAAAAGCCACATCCTTCTTGAGGAGTTCTGTGAGTGGGCGTGCAATGTCAGCGAAATTGCGCACAAATCTTCGAAAGTAGGAGCACAGGCCTACAAAGCTTCGAACGTCGTTAGAACACGTCGGCACAGGAAAATCTTTGACTGCGCGAACTTTCTCTGGATCGGGACGAACACCGGAGGAATCGACAAGGTGTCCGAGGACAGTCAGCTGCCGGCGACCGAAGTGGCATTTCGAGGAGTTGAGCTGCAGTCCTGCCTTACGGAACACCGAAAGAATGGTAGATAGGCGCTCGATGTGTGTCTCAAAAGTTGGCGAAAAGACAACGACGTCATCGAGGTAGCACAAGCAGATTGACCACTTGAAACCGTGAAGAAGAGCGTCCATCATTCGTTCAAACGTCGCTGGGGCGTTGCATAACCCGAACGGCATCACTTTAAATTGATAAAGGCCATCAGGTGTAATAAATGCGGTCTTTTCACGGTCCATTTCATCAACTGCAATCTGCGAGTACCCGGAACGAAGGTCTATCGAAGAGAAGTACTTTGCACCACTGAGACAGTCGAGGGCGTCGTCTATCCTTGGCAGGGGGTACACGTCTTTTTTTGTCACCTTGTTGAGATTTCGATAATCGACACAGAAGCGCCAGCTGTTATCCTTCTTCCTGACGAGCACAACGGGGGAAGCCCAAGGGCTTGAAGAAGGTTCAATGATGTTTCGGACCAGCATCTTGTCGACTTCTTTCTGAATCACTTGGCGCTCAGTAGAGGAAACACGATAGGGTCGTCGGCGTATCGGGTTAGCATCACCGGTGTTGATTAGATGCTTTACAACGGTTGTCTGGGCCAGCGGTCGGTCATTCAGGTCAAATATGTCCTGGTACGAAGCGAGAAGGTCATGAAGGGCCTGGACCTGTTCGGTCGGGAGGTCAGGGGCGATCATTTTCGTCAAGCTTTCTGTTGTAGTTCGGCCCAAATCAGAATTGGTAGGTGATGGTGTATCACCTGTCAAGGCGGAAATATGGTAATCGCAGGCCGGGTCGAGCGTCGCAAGGGAGATACCACGGGGCAGTACTTGGGAGCATAGTCCAAAATTGACGATAGGCAGACATGCGGCATTGTCCTGGATGTTGATGACCGTGTGCGGGAACGTGACGTTTTGCGAGCAAAAGAGGGTAGCGTTGGGTGACACAACGTAATCACCGTCGGCCACGGGTGGATCGGGACAAACGTCGATGTACGTAACGGCTAGAGATGGGGCTCGAACGTAATCGGTGGAACACAGCTTGCTCGGCACAGGATCCGGAGGCTCAACGGCATATGGTAGAGCGAGTTGGACGACACCCGAGGCACAGTCAATAAGAGCTGAATGGGACGACAGAAAAATCAAGTCCTAAGATGATTTCATGCGGACACTGCTCTAATACATAAAACAAAACAGAAGTTTGGCGTCCAGCAACAGTTACACGTGCAGTACACATGCCGGTGACAACTGGAGTTGCACCATCGGCTACACGAACTACAGCGATGGGGGCAGGAGTGAGAACCTTCTTTAGTCGAGCACGGAGATCTGCGTTCATGACGGATACGTGAGCGCCGGTGTCGATGAGTGCTATAACAGGTGCGCCGTCAACGTCTACTTTGATCAGGTTGTTGTGTCCAGGTAGTGTAAACAGAGGAATTTCGGGTCGGGTCGTCACGGCAGGCTCACCTCTAGGAGCTGCGCCCGTTAGTTTTCCGAGGAGCGGCGGCGGTAGGAGAGGGAAGGAGAACGAAGACGCTGAGGAGAGCTAGCAGGCGACTTGACGGCGAAGGGGAGCGGTGGTCGTGCATTCGGCGAGGGTGTAGGAGCGTCGTCTTCAAGGTGGGCGGGCAGGCGAGAACTACCAGGTGGACGTCGGTTGTTTGTATAGCTCGACCACGGCTGTGAATTCCAGGAACTGCGACAGTGGCGGGAAATATGGCCGGCGCGTCCGCAGCAGAAGCAGATAGGCCTGTCATCGGGGGTTCGCCATTCGGCTGAGTTCCGGTATCGAGGACGGTCGTATGAGCTTCGGCGCCGATCAGAGTCTCGGGGCAGAGCAGGTAGAGCGGGTGGACGGTAATCGGGCCTGTTCACTGGGCACAGCGTCTGCAGTCCTGCGTTAGCAAGCTCCTGGCGCACAACAGTCTGGATGAGGGTAATCGTGTGGGAATCGTCGGGGCCGCGCGCCTGAGCAGGAACTGGAGCTGCAGCTTCAATTTCACGGCGGACGAGGCGCAAAATATCCTCGGATGCAGCAGGCGAAGGAGGTGGACGGATATCCTCGCAAGTAGACGTTGCAGCCGTGTTCGGAAGACGTGAAAAGTTTGGAGTAATGCGACGACTTTTCGCTTCTCCATAGCGCCGGCATTCGTTAATGACGTCGTCCACTGTCGACGAGTTTCTGAATACCAGAAGAGTAAAGGCGTCATCCGCGATTCCTTTGAGAGTGTGCGCGACCTTTTCAGTTTCTGGCATCCGGTCGTCAACCTTGCGGCAGAGCGCGAGCACATCTTGGATATAGGTCACGTATGACTCGGTGCAGGTCTGGAGTCGGCACGCGAGTTCTTTCTGTGCAGCCCGACGTCGCCCAATGGGCTTGCCGAATAGATCAATGAGTTTCTGCTTGCAGATGTCCCAGCTCGTGATCTCTTGCTCGTGGTTGCAAAACCAAACTTTGCCGTTCCCTCAAGGTAAAAGAGGATATTGGCCAGCATGAGCGTCGGGTCCCAGTTGTACAGAGCGCTCACCCGTTCGTAGAGCTGGAGCCAATCCTCGACGTCAGTGTTGTCGGTACCAGAAAAGGTGCCTGGGTCGCGCGGCTGTGTGAGGACGACGGTGCGGTTTGTGGCGGCTGGTTGCGGCGCGGCTAGCTGTGGCGCCAGTGGTTGTGAAGCTGCTGGCTGTGAAGCCGTTGGTCGCGGTGCGGTAGTTCGAGGCACGGTCGACGAAGTGTCTGAGGTATCCTCGTCCTCGTCCTGAGCATGCATCGCGAAGGTGGTCAAGAAGCGGCCGCTGCGTAGAAGCGTCGTGAATGCTGGGAGAACCCGCACTCTCCACCAAAATGTTACGGGGAGAAATTACACGGTATTATTTACACGGTATGTACAGACACCCAGAGCCAGGCCTACAAGGCAGACAGCCCACGCGCGAATCAAGGAACGTCGTCTTCATCTAAGCTGTCTTCCTCTTCAGCTGCGACAGCGCTTCGTAGCAGCTATATCAAGCTAACGAAACGGCCGCGAGCGCGCCATGAGCATGGCATACAAGTCATGTCGCACATGACATATCATGATTTCCATATTACCACTTGTCATTTATGTTCGCCATACAGTCACGTCGCACAATACGAAATTTGGCGCATATCAAGCTAACGAAACGGCCGCTAGCGCGCCATGATAGTGGCATGTAAATCAAACTTTGCATGACAAGTTAGTCATGATTTTTATGATATGACCAAGCAGTTATGTTCGTCATACAGTCATGTTATGCAATACGAAATTTGGTATAAATCCCATTAACGATACGGCCAGGAGAGCACACAGTTGTAGGCGGCTAGATAGATAGATAGATAGATAGATAGATAGATAGATAGATAGATAGATAGATAGATAGATAGATAGATAGATAGATAGATAGATAGATAGATAGATAGATAGATAGATAGATAGATAGATAGATAGATACGCTCAAAGTCGTCGAAGTTCGCTAAGAAATGCTTCGCATTTAAAAGGTGATATGTGAGGAAGTGTGCCCTCGATAGAGTAGCGAAGTGGGCTTGTTGGTGCATCTTGAAAAGTCAGTATTTTAGCGCTGGTGTGTCCAGTGTCTCTTTATTGGTGTCTTCGCCTTCACCAGCGCTAAGATACTGCCTTCGATAGCGCTCCTCACCAAGGAACTTGCATATCTTTCACGTGGATGATGACAGTTTCTTTCTTCAGGTCACTGCATAGAATTGTTGACATATGCCCTGTCGCTGTTGTCCTCTTCCCCACATTCTTTTATGACCCATGTGCGTATAAATTGTCCCTTGTATGGAATAAACCTTTCGTTGTAAGTCAGTGCTTGGTCCCTCTCGGTCATGTTGTCCTGTAGTTCGCACTGTTTCGCATTTTCTATGAACATGTACCAACCGGCGCAAATAAGCAGTCTCTTGCAGTGACTTTCATCACTTGGATGTTCTGGCCGCAGAATGTGCCTAAATCCATGGTGTTGTATCGAAGTGCGTTTATCCTCCTGATGTGATCCAGGAAATAAGGATAAACGTCGTAGACCGAACTGCCGCGCAACTAGGATCGGAGACAAGAAAATGGCATCCCACTCTTGACTGCATTAGAGTGGTTCGAAGATCAACTTACAAGACACTTCTTGGCTCGTGGAATACACCACCAGCGCATGCACGGCTGTATCACTAACTTAGTGCCAAAACAGCCGCATGGCGTCCCGTGCGAATGTGTTGTGAACCTGAGGCCACACGAGTTTTCCAGAAGTGTTGAGTACGTCGATGACACCTTACTTGAAAAGATCACTGGGGCTCTTCGATTTTCCACTTCTGGCTACCCGCGGGCTGCCAGAGCCAGCCAGAGCGCGCTCGATTTTCTCGGGTTGCTCCGCCCCTCCCGCGGCGCACTTCCGGTTGGCGTTCGTTTTTTCTCGGGTTGGACGGTTCTGGCGACCCGCGGGGAGCCCGAGGGTTGCCAGAAGCGTCCAGGACAATTTAGTCGTGGAAGCTCTCTGGAAGGTTTTGGGGTGGTTTTGGGCTAGCAGACGCCGAAAAGAGACGATACGCGCTTGCCGCCATCTTTGTGAGGACTCGACGGATTGCAATGTGGGCACTGTGGGCGCTTGGGGACTGCGCCTTCGCTTGTCATTACGCGTGGAGTTATCTTCTAAAGCGTGTTCCGCCGTGCGAGATGGGGCGATTGCGAGTGGCGGCGAACATTTGAAGCTACTGTTTATCGCTTCTGTTATGTTTCCCGTGAAGCTTCCTTCCGTGAACAACGCGGAGAACTGTTGCCTGCTAACTGCGTCGTGCACATGTCTCAAAAGTTATGTACACGTTCGTACGCACGCATGGAAACAACTTTCGAGTTTCTCTTTTTCGTAGTAGTATTCGTTTGTGGTGCCGTGCCTGCTTTCTGTGCACTTAGCGAAGACGATTGTGGTCGAAGTAGCATTTCGCTCCGTCGTAATTGTTTGCGTGAGTGAACCTCTTCAGAACTTAACTATTCGGTCTTCGATGGTGATAGAATGCCCTGATTGAATAACAGAGATCGCGACAGTTGTTTTTGTGTGATGCTCGTTGGTCGCGAATGGCGTGCGAGCTTACTTCTATCTAAGGGCCAGTATATATGGTATGTTACGCTACGACGCGTCGACGTGAAAAAACTCGGCAGATCCCACGTACCTTGGGAATCGATGTTGTGCGAAGCATATATGCGGAGGGAAGGTAACTGTGTTGTAATTTTTTTATTGAGCGAAACGTTACGAAATGACGCTAAAGGTATGTACAAAGGTTGCACGCACAGACATATGTTCAACAGTCGCATATGTTTTATATAACCAGTTGTTTACAGTTGCGTAACGATGCTAGCAGCAACATGGGCATTAGCAACACCAGAAGCAGTTAGCAAATATGTAGCGCTTGTGCTCGCGAGGATGGTAGCCCTGGATACGGTTCTCATAGTAGCTGAAATGAAAGCTGAGCTACATGAGGTTTTGGAAGTGCCACTCAGGACTGGAAAAGATGCCCAGGCAACATCTGCCAGAACGAGTCGAAAACGCGTCATGCAGAAGTTTATTTTAGATATGACGCGCACTCATGGTACCGATACCACCGCATTTCTGAAGTTAAGAAAAAACGCAAGTTGGTCAACGCGTGTGTGCGACGTAGTACGCGATAGCTGAGCAGGTATATCCTCGAGCTCTTGTTGGGACGCGGTCACTTTCGCGAGATTTTGCGTCGCGTTGTGCAGTGACTGTTACATGTAAGCAGACGTGAGCTTGTTAAGCCGTTAGCGGCGCGGCAGCTCACCTTGCATCGTTCTCGAGGCGCCGAGCGCCAGCTGGCTGTTTTAAGGCGAAAGCCTTTAATGTATCATGCTCACGTCCGTCCGGTGTCCGTCCGTCCGGTGTCCATCCGTCCGGTGTCCGTCCGTCCGTCCGGCGGTAGTGCTGGTGTTGTGCGTCCTGACCACCCTTACTGCACATGCGCAAACCCTCCCCACGCACCTCCTCTGCTGTGCTTCCCCTCTCTTTCCTCTAGGTATCCCTCCCGCCCGCGGCGTTTACACACCCATTGCGCATGCGCGTCCCCTCCCCCTCTCTCCTCTAGGCATCCCTACCGCGGCGCTTACACCCCCATTGCGCATGCGCGTCCCCTGCCCCTCCCTCTCATACGCTTCCTCCTCTCTCTCCTCTAGGCATCCCCCCCCCGCGGCAACCACACCCCCAATGCGCATGCGCGTCCCCCTCCCCCTCTCTCCTCTCCTACGCTCCCCCCTCTCTCGCCACGCAACGCCGACGCAGGCAGCGTCTGCTAGCGAGTTTCTTGGTTGAAAAAACCGACTGCTCGCGCTGCACAACCGTTCACTGGCCACCCCGTATATATGGCAATGGATCTTGACCTGCAAGGTGGTGCCGGTGGGAGATTTCTCCTGTGCGTTGTCGAACGATGAAAAATTCGCAGCGTGCGCGTTAACTAAAAGCGGACTGCGGGTCTCTGTGTCCAGTCCGAGTCTTCTGTCTCTCATTCCCCAGCAGCGATTGGTATGTTCCAGTAGGAAACAACCGTCCATCACTGCGTGCTTTGCGCCCCCCCAGGTTTCTCTCCTGTGCAACGCTGCGATGAGCGCCAGCGTCAACGCCGCCGCCAGTGTAAGCGTTAGCGCCCGCTGCTTCGCATCTACACATGGTTCCTTTTAGCGGTGGATGGTGTAATCTTTAAGGCGAAAGCCTTTAATGTCTCATGCTCACGTCCGTCCGGTGTCCGTGCGACCTTCGTCCGGCGTCCGTCCGTCCGTCTGTCCGTCCGTCTGTCTGTCTGTTCGTCCGTCCGTTCATCCGTCCATGTCCGTCCGTCCGTCCATCCGAGCTCTGGCACTGAGCCAGGTGGCCGCCGGGATGCGCAGACGGACGCCGGTCGCGTCGGACTCTATAGCACTCGCGCTTTGCTTGCGTAGCGTCGCTGTGACCAGAGTTTGCAATCATTCTGACCGACGCCGTCTCAATGGACCCAGGCGTTCACGGAATACACTTTCCAATTTACAAAGGGTCCGTCAACTTAAGAGCTGGAACGCGGATGGCGTTTGCACGATGCGCAAAGCGCGAGAAAATACTAACACATGCGAACGGAGGAAGATGAGTCTCGCGTCTCGCTGCGATTCGCGGTAAAAAATTAAAGAAAACACGCACCCATTAGGTTTGTGTCTTATGCCACTGAGAGTGTAAAAAAAAGACATGGCATAATCAGTGGAATGGCCACACGCTTTCGCCGAACACACTTTGGAATGTACAAAGTGTCCTTCAATTTTTTTTGTTCGCGGACGGGGCGAGTTTCGCGTGATCTTACGAGCGTACGAGGTCGTACCGCAAATGCGTTTGCTCGAGGATATTATCTCAGCTCTTCGGCAAACCTAGCCACATATTTCCAAGCGGGCAATGCAGGAAAAATCAACGCGCACGCGGCGCAATGTTTCATTTGCTGCCACGACGGTAACGTTTGTTTACGTTTACGCTGGCTGTCCCAGCGTTCGATTTTGCAATGTTCGCGCAGCTTCGGGTTGTCTCGGGTTCCCCACACACGTGACCACGACGCTGTTTCCTGTCCCGACCGGAACCAGCTCTGTGACCCTCTGGCTAGCTCTGGCTGCCAGATAGCTGCCAGAGGTCTGAAAATCGAAGATCCCCACTGCGTGTTTGTCATTTTGCTTACTAAGTGAACCATTGGATAGTTCGCGTTCATGGTGCGCTTTCCTTTCCCTGCACATTCAATATGAATTCTGTCGATTTCTCGGCAACAGGCTATGCATTGTTACTCTAGGATCGAGGCATGGAATTGGCTTTATGATTTTGTAGATACATCTCGAGCTGTTTTAGTGCCATTTCTTTCAGCAATGTTACATCAACGGCTCTTTTAGCCACAACCTAACCTCAGCTGCTTCTTAAAAGCATGCTGGAGTCCACATCGATAAGAATATCCATGAAATCTACACAATGATCGCATTTTATCTTAACAAAATAGTCAGAGGATTTACGCGAAGTTTGCTTTTTATGTCAGCATATCTGAAATAGGCTCTCCAGTAGTAGTATTACTTTTGCGAATGTGTACTGTAGTACCACATATCGTAAGACCCTCCCTTTCCTAGAAAAATAGGAGTGTTTTGAACAATATTAAAAACCTCGTTGTGCGTCCGGCTGTCTGCATTGAGATTAAACCATTTTACATGAATATTTGCCTACAAGTGAGATTTCATGGCAGTCGCAAAACAATCCTGAATACAACTCAAGATATATTATATTAATTCCTCAAAGTTTACGATGATATTTAACGTTACTACAGGTTTATTTGTTCATGTCATAGTAGTTGCGTGTATCTCGAATGTGCTATAGTTGGGCGTACGTCAAAGGACAGCGTTCTAGGGGAAGTTGGCAATCCATTACTTCAGTATGACTGCGCAAAAAAAAAAAAAATTGAGAGAGACACGATTAACATAGAAGAAGACACACCCAGCGCAAACTTTAGATTAATTTATGGTGCCCATACTGCTGTTTATGTAGTGAAGTAGCATCGGCTGCGCATGCGTGTGCATAGAACAAAAACATAGCTCATACCTATGTCATAGAAGGCAGTATAATACGAAAGTGAAACGTGTCTTCACTGAAGTAGTTGAATATTTATTGTGCATTTATATATGAGATCTTGTACAATATTTTTATTTGCACTTGGCAGATATAGGACCGTTTGACGGGGACGCAACCATGTTGACGCCTCTAGTTGCACATCTCCATCCCGACGACTAACACCCATAGTCATAATTTAACCGTTGTGGTAGCTGAAGTTGTTAACGCATACCTGGATACAGCATGCCGTGTAGCCTACCCCGCGCAAAGATGGCATCAACAGCACATAAAAATGTCACAGTTTCGCCGCAAGCGCATAGCAATGAATGCGACAGATACATATTGGAATGTCAGACGAAGAACGGCAAGCAGCTGAAAACTTGCAGCATGCTGCTCAACCACAATAGACGCACCAAAACAACACACAAAGAACGAGCGCAAATTAACAATTGTCACAACTCGAGGCTTAAAGCGCGCTGCTCAAACGCAAAGAAGGACGCACGAAACGAACGCAAAAGTGTGCACAGGACGAGCGGGAGCTAACAGCTGTCGCAGTTGTTACTTTTTTATGTTTGAGTAGCGCGCTCCTTTCACAAACACGGCCGCTGCAGCGAGCGAAGGTGACTTCGCTCGCTCGCTACGCCACTACTTGAAAGGCAGGTGAGCGATAGAGATACTCAAACGCGTCGAAACACCTCCCCCTTACACTTGCATCATGTGGGTTCCGGGTCACGAGTTCCTCGAGGAGAATTTTAGAGCACATACAGCGGTGCGTGCATGTATCAACCGGACTTTTCGCACGAGAACCGAGGCACCTCCCGCACAAAAACATCAGCAGACGAAGCAGAATCACTAACCCTAACATACAGTGCACTGCTGCCACACTGTCGGCTTGAACGCAAGCTATACCTGATGAAAATTGTGTGGAAGAGGAGGTGTGGCGCCATCATCACTAAGATTCGGTCAGTGAATCCGAACAAAAAAAAGTCACAGTTTCACCGCAAGGGTGAAGCCATGAATGCGATAGCAAAAATTGTAATGTTATACGAAGTGAGGCTGGCAGCTAACTCTTTTTGGATCCGATCTCACGCAACTCTAGAAAACGCTTGTTTAAGAGAATTCTCTTCGCGTTGAGAGCGCAGCACGTAGAAGAGTACGCCGGCCCGGCCGCCGAGAAGGGGAGATGTGAAGGGGAGATAAAGCGCGCGCCCGCGCTCGTAAAATCGAAGGTCGCCCCCCCCCCCCCCGCCCGCTGTCGGCCGCCGCGAAGGGGAGATAACGCGCGCGTCCCCGCTCGTAAAATCGAAGGTCGCTCGAGGGACCCCCCCGCTCGCGTCTTTTCACGATCACGAATGACGGGCGGGCCCGGTTATATATATATATATATATACATGTACATATACGGCAAATGACGCCGACGCCGACGCGGACGCCGACGCCGACGGCGAAAACCAGCCGCGAGTGCCCATATAATTGCTATCGCAATAAAAGTTCGACGGGGCGCTTCACCATGAGGACGTCGGCTTATTCCTTTCCCTGCATTTTAGTGCTATGAAACCCGGGAAAAAAGAACATTTAGGGGTGAGACCGAGCGGCCGTTACGAATTCTCGACCGCATCTGGAGCCTGGAGGACTTCTGTTACGCGACCGTTGGGTCAAGCTGATGTGCGAGGCCTAACCGTCCCCATAACCCAGATAGCGAAATAATGACATCTGGACAACGCCCGGAACTTCTTCGTG
>JALIZH010015530.1:0-20707 GCA_030522465.1 Rhipicephalus appendiculatus
GTGTTTCATTTGACGTCGATAGTACACACTACAATACAACTGCAGATCTACTCCACATTGTCTGGACCTGCTCTTTCTATAACGACGCGAATAGTAATGTAACAATAATAATAATACTTCTTGGGGTTTAATGTCCGAAAACCACCATATGATTATGAGAGACGCCGTAGTGGAGGGCTGCGGAAATTTAGACCACCTGGGGTTCTTTAACGCGCACCTAGATTTAAGTACACGGGCCTCAAGCATTTTCGCCTCCATCGAAAATGGGGCCACCGCGGACGGGATTCGATCCTGCGACCAACCGGCACAATTTTTTTTTACGTAGGCAGATTTAAAAAAAAAATTGTCAAATCGGAGATACCAATAGAGATAAAGGAAGGTAGAAGAGCCCGTGTATTAGCGAAGGTTGTGCATGATTGGCTACCGTACGGTATGTGCAGTTTGTGGAGATAAATTCGAATACGATCTGCAAAGACTGACCCGGATTCTGTGTGACCTATATCTCCGTTTCACCCCCTATCCTGAAATTTTGTTTTTTTTATTAAAATTCTTCTTTCTTCATGTTTTACATTCACGCTTTAAATACTTTCACAAAAAAATACCTGGAGCTTGTCCAATACCTCAGTCTTGTTGTACGCTCATAGATTCCGCCTGCATTTACGTGCAGTAACAGAGCTTAGTAAAATCAATCAAGTGGGGTTCAAAGTCTTATGTATTTAGCAAGCACAGTAGCGGTTCAGTGGCCTTGCCCCTACAAGACTGCCTTGGCCAAGCTCCAGGAGTATATTTCATTTCAGGGCACTTTGTCATCTAGCATGCAGATGACCTCCTTGGTCACCGAAGGAAGCGCGCTGGCACAGAAAGTGGTTCACGGCTGGTCGGCGCTGTGTAGATCATTTACAATTATGGCAGCTACGTATAAATACCACTCCGGGTTCGATCCCCGGCCGCGGCGGTCGCATTTCGATGGAGGTGAAATGGTAGAGGCCCGTGTACTGTGCGATGTCAGTGCACGTTGAAGAACACCAGATGGTCAAAATTTCCGGAGCCCTCTACTACGGCGTTTCAAATAATCATATCTTGGTTTTGGGAACGTAAAATCCAAGATATTATGAATAAATAAGGCGATTATTGGGGCTAGTTTGTTCATGTCGGTAGTGTTTTCAAAAAATAGCGCATAATCAAGACTTCGATATGAAAAAATACCACTCGAATTTTGTCTTCTCGAATGGTAAAAGGCAACGTCAGCAATAAAGTACCGAACTGCGAGTAACCTCACCTTTAGACAAATGTTAACGCTCACAATCAACGGAGAAACACATTTTAAGGGCTTACAAAGCGCAGATTTTGCATTAACAAAGAAGCTCAGAGGATCGCTTTATGGATACGGCATATATTTAAACCAGACAGGACTGCCACAGCAAACAATGTTGCGCTGGTTGAGTGGCCAAAAAGAAAACGTAGTCGTGTCTGCTTTGAACTCTCCAGCTGTGTTGAGATGCTTATTACGCTCTCTGCCGGTGGTTAACTAATGTTTCATACTGAAAATGGCATGGCAGGCACGATTTGAAAATCGCGTCAGAAGAACTTGAAGATACTTCGCGAACACTTTGGCCAAAAAACTGTAGCAAGACTGTCTCGCCTAAAAAAGAAATAGTTCAGGGCATTGGTTTTTGAGTATATCAAAATACTTGTCATTTAGATTGCCAGATATTACTAAGAAAACCACATCATGCGCAGAAACAAGCGGGGCCAATACTACGGAAAAGAGTGCAAATAGAAAGCACTTAGGTTATTAAGCACTGCATTAACATGCACTGCTATTAACGTTTCCGAATCTGGCATTTACGTCCATACCACACGCGAACGTGCTAGTCAAATGCTTTGTGCTTACTGCTTGCTAGTAATTGTGGTTGAGCGGATGTTTCATGTTTCAATAAGGCTAAATCACGTTTGCATGTGCAAGTACGCAGAAAGAACGCATGTCCAAAGCAAGGGAGGCCAGCGCTGCTGCTGCACTAGCATATTTCAAGGCTCCGCACTTTGCTCCAAAGGTTGTAAGTTCGACTCGCACTGGTTGGAAGTTTTTGATCACAGAAATAACGAGCGCTAAAAATGACGAGCACACAAAGAGAAGACCAGACACGGGACAGGCGCTCTTTGTGTGCTCGTCATTTTTAGCGCTCGTTACTTCTGTGATCATGGACAGCCAACTAGCCCGACACTGGGCATATATGGGTTAAAGAGGCTTCACACGTTGCTCCGAAGGTTGTAAGTTCGACTTGCACCGGTGGCAAGTTTTTATTCGTTCATTTGAATTTTCTATCCATCCTACATATCGAAGAATTCACTTTTTGGTCGTTTTAAACAACTTCGTTTTCTGTTGACTTCACGTGACAATTCGCAAGGTGAAAAATTAAAACCATCGGTTTGTCTGATATCAGGGTATTTTTTCTGAATTATTTGACGTCATACTGAAACAGTGAGAACTGCGGGCATTATTTGAATATTCGCACCACTTTGCACTCTGTAACCGTAAAGCGGATTTTGCTATCAGAACGGATCGGCTATGGTTACAAGAAGTTCTTCGGGAAGTCGTCTTGCTTTGGGACAGTCACACGCACGTCATGCCTGAATCTATTTGTGACAGAGCGCCTCCAGAACACGCCAGTCACACGCCTCCAGCCCTTCGATGACACCCAGCTTATTATCATTAATTCGAGGACGTTCCCTACACCCTTCGGTGCCTTAGCAACAGGTAGAAAAACATTGGAACGTTAAACCCCAACAATTATTATTATTATTACGATGGAACAGCAATGTGCAAAATAAAAGCTTCGCCGCGGCTTTGCCACTTCCGTCCGTTGAAGAAGGGAAACTTTCTGGATATTACTTAGTTAATTATCATCAGCATCTGAACCAAGCATACAAGAAACAACGAACAGAAAGACTTCATAGAATGAAAAGCACGACCAGTAAAACTTAGCTAGGTAAGAAACACTGCGCCAGAACTGAGCGTTCTGGCTCAGGGTGGAATGTATGAAATGTGGCGTACAAGAGTAGAAGCTTGCGCGTGTTGGTTTTCGTTCATGATCGCGCATAACGCAATGCGGGGGCAGAAGAAAAAGAAAGGACACAGTAAAAAAAGAGCCTTCGAATTGATCTCGCAGAAGTGCAAAATACGTAACTACAGAATGCGGTAAGTAGAAGCCTACTCAGAAAATGGTCAAGTAAAATCACCTTGAGCACGTGAACTGTCAATGCTTGAGCGTGATTACTTTGCCGGATTGTAGGGCAGTCGTGGGCACGCGCTTAAAGGGATTTGACCAGACGATGTTCTGTTAAGGCTTGGACCTATAGTTTTCTGCACATTCATATTCTGTTCTTTAAAATAAACATCAGCTTGGATGCCGGCGCTTTTTTTTTTCTACTGTGTCCTTTTTTCCTATATTCACGCGATGTGCTAAAGACCATACTGACTAAGAAAATTGTCGCAGCTGTTTCTTTGGTATGCTTTAATTTGCACTTTTCTTATCCATAAATTTCGATGTTTACCTTTGAATAACGACCAGGTAGTTTCGGTACATAGCACGCCTCTTCAATATTTACATGACATGTCGTCTTGCTGAGATATCGTTCGACTAAAACTACCCAGGTACTTGCCGTTCTACATTGCTCTTTAAACGAAAATATTTAGGAAAATTTGTGCGGGAGATCGCAGCCTAACTACTGCCACATCCATTCTCGTATGCTCTGCATATTCCCGTAGCACCATTTCGAACTTGCCGTCCTACATTACTAGAAAAAAAATTAGCAACATTAGTACGGAAAATTCGTGGATAACTGCTGCAACTGTCATTCACCTAAAGCATATATATCACAATAGCGGATCCGTGTAGTGGCTTAAAACTCGTCGCGGGGTTATTATTAACTTTTGAGGACCTCCAGTGGTATACTGGCGATCTATGTGCATGGAACGAGACCATCTCAAGAAGCAAATAGCGTCCAATGATTATAACACTCAAAGACGGTCGACCGTCAACAAAGCCTTTCCACCTAACCGATTTATTTCCACTATCTGCTTCTTCCTTGCTTGTTTTATGTTCCCAACGTCTTTTGTTGCTGCTTTCTAGTCTCAAGAAACGGTGCTTACCTTGGTCTACCAGCCTAGCGGCGTGTCCGGACAGCTTTTCGCGTTCGCTCATCAGCTCGGCCAGGTAGGTCCGGCTATCCACTGTCTGCTGAACTTTTCCGAACATCGCTGCCATGACGACCGGTTGCCTCAATAGAAGATCCACCACACACTCTCAATATTCAACAGGCGAGGCACCGCTGGAGCTCTGCCGCACACACCGGCAAACGCCTGTCAGTGCTCCGCTTGATCTCCGTCGGGTAATCCTTTCGGCGACTACGCGCTGTAGCGCGAATGTAAGCAGACACGGATTCAAGAGCGCGACGCACGGAACGCGTCTGGCACTCCAGAAAAATCGTACGCTTTCTCTTTCTTTTTTCTTTTTCTCGACGAGTGCGAGATAAGATAGGGAATCCGCGCAGCGAGCGAGGCAGTTGTCAAAAGGACGCCGCTGCCGCGTGCCAAGGCAAACGAACGGGAAAGCCGCCGCGCAGGCAACCGCCGCTCGCTGACAACGTGATATCCGGGCGCCCACACGCACCAGTAGCAGACGACACTCTGCGAACGCGCCGAGGCGAAAACGAGCAGACGATCCACGCGAGAAACATCGGGTGGCGTGCAGCACAAGCGGAAAGCGACCGCAGCGCCGCCTGGACAGCGCTGCGGCAAATCGCGGAAGCATGGTTTCTGGCGCGCAATTCAATATCGGGAGTGATGGAGCGGACGCGTCGTTCCGAACTACGGCACAGCCAAGGGTAGGCCCTGGACTAGAGAGGGGCCCGCCCGAATTCGTAGTTACGTAATAAATAAAGTTTTATCTCTCTGTTACTCGCGTCGTTTCGCGCGTGTTTATGACTACGTATGCTCTGTGCTGTTTGACGATTACGCATGGTCAATGCTCGGCATTGCTGCAGTAACAAAAGAGAAGGAGAAATGAAAACAGAATGCATTTATGGTCGTGATTATTCCAGAATTGGTCCGCAAGATTCGAAATATTTTGAACATCGATTTGCCACATATGCGCTAAATTCATGAATTGTCTTTTACTCGCAATGTAGTTCTCTTGGGCTTACAGTCAAATAGACGACAAAATGATCGGCCAAAACATAGGCTAAACTTACCACAATTTTAAACATTAAATAAACCCTTGGCGTAGTAAGAAATGGGAAGCTTCACGGGACAAAAATAAACGCCTGTGTAATACGGCTGAGAAAATTTACGAACAGTGTAGACGGGGCAATGTCAATACAAGGAATTTCAAAAAGATATACCACTTTGTCTGCAATGCATGCTGAAAATAGATATAAAGGACATGACTTGCCATCTTTAATGAGAACAAAGCCATTTCAGTCTTGGCGTACATCAACAAACGAAAAGCAAATAATCTCCTTTTGTACGATCCGAATAAACCTTCATGTTGCATACCCCTGTATCAATAGCAGACCATTCCTAAGTGTACTTTATTGATGCACATGATTTTCTCTACATTCAAACAAATAGTGTTACCGGAAAAGGCATGGCGAATTTTACATACAATCGTAAATGGAAATAACAGAAAACGAGAAAAACGCTTTTTCTCATATTGGTAAATTACTTTTTCACGATTCCTAAATCCCCAGGCTTAAGGCGCTCGGTGAGCGAGAAAACTCTCAAAAAGAAAATGTTCCTGGCGACGCCACCTTCGAAATTGCCGCATCAAATGCCATGACGTCATATATTTTGACGGCGTCTGCTAGTGCCTACGTAGTTCAAAGTTGGTAACAGTGACGTATCGTTACCTCTGAAGGATTCATAGGCTTAAAATACCAAGTTTCAGGAAATGTCGTTGAGCCAAAGTCACCAAAACATGACACATACACACTGAAATTCGTGACGTCAAGCGGTATGATTTCTGAGCGAAATTTAAAAATGGAACTTCGATCTTGATTTTCTCCTGTATTGATGAAACTTATGATTGTGTAAATTAACGACACTAGATTTCTCAGAATACCCTTTATAAATGTAAACCGATTCGTTGTTTCACTTAAGTGTCCCTTTAAAATGCCCTTGTCCGCTGACCCTCGCTCAAGGCACTCGCTTTCGGGCCTAATGGTCAAGGGTTCAAACCCACGCCCCAGAAAGAAATGCATTCATTATTTCTTTGGCGCGCGCACGCCACCTGCTGGACAGGAGGGCTTTTGGGACACGACCAGCTGCATAGGTCAGTCTACAGAAGCTTCGCTTGAAATTTCACCCCCATTGCCTTGTACTATAGGGTGAAGCCCTCTGTAGAAAAGTATTAGGTGTTCAGCCGTTTTCTCCTCCTCTCCCCACGCACCGTATAGTTTGTCTACCCCTTCTCTGGCCACCCACTTACACAATCTGAAATAGTCTCGAGTTCTTGTTTAATCTCTCAAATTGTATTTACGTATTTTGTGTATGTCACTTTTTATTCAGTGGTAACAGTTCAAATTTCAGCGAAAATGGGCAATGACGCCCATTTCGCTATAGTGGCAACACATTAGTAAGCTTACCAACTGGTGTATATAGAAGCTGTATGTATGTTCTTTTTACTAGCATAGCCCACACCACATGATGCTTTTTTCTATAGCCTGTGCGGTACTGCAAGAGAAAAGAAATCAGGGAAACTGACTGCTTGCAGTTCTCAGAGCGAAGTTAGACAGTGCCACTGACTTGCCACCTCGTGCACCAGGCCTTACTACGAGATCATCATCATTATCATCACCATCATGATCTTTATTTGACCATTAAGGGCCCCTCAGGGACATTACATTACGAGGTGCGGAAGGAACAATAACTAAAAAGCATGTCACGAGGCAAATAAAAAAAAAGAAAATAGTGTCAGCAGCATGCTAACAGTCGTAACGCTGCATATGAAAAGATACTTGCACAAAATGTACACACACAAAGGATTAAATACAGCAACGCAACTTATGTGGAGTGGTAATCTGTTTCCCAGTGTAAGTGAGCGGTTAGTAGCTGTTTGAAGGTGCGCGACTCACTCTTCCGAGACGACGGCTTCGGGTAAATTATTTCATTCCTCTATGACGACAGGAGGAAATGACTGGGTAAATGCGTTGTTTCTACCAATGGTTGTAGGAGGCTTCGGGAGCTAAATAGGCGGTGTAAATAGCGGGCGAGAGGAAGTAATAGAGCCCCGTATAAGTCAAGGAAACAATACTGCAGATTATTAAACAAGCGAAGATGAGAAATGTTGCGTCTGTCAACTACATTCTGCAAGTCTAGAGACTGCGTGATATAAGTGACGAAGTAACGAAGTAAGCATCAACGAAAATACGAACGAAACACGGAAGCTAAAGCATCTTCGAAAGCATGGCTGGAAATGTTGAAATACCAAGAATAAAGGCTTACGCAGTATTTTGAGTGGCTTCCATCGGTCACAGACTCCAGCACTGGCAGCGCATAGTTCAAAACAAGTACTTCATCATAAAAAGAAATTGGTCGCTTTTGACGGTCATCTTTCTTTCTTTCTTTCTTTCTTTCTTTCTTTCTTTCTTTCTTTCTTTCTTTCTTTCTTTCTTTCTTTCTTTCTTTCTTTCTTTCTTTCTTTCTTTCCTTCTTTATTTCTTTCTTTCTTTCTTTCTTTCTTTCTTTCTTTCTTTCTTTCTTTCTTTCTTTCTTTCTTTCTTTCTTTCTTTCTTTCTTTGTTTCTTTCTTTCTTTCTTTCTTTCTTTCTTTCTTTCTTTCTTTTAGGAATGTATCAGTGGCGACGGGCACACATCTGGATTCCTTTTCAGAGACTTCCGTTTAAGTCTCGGTGCCCAACCATGTTTGCAAACAGCTGCGGAGGCCAAACTGAAGCATGTTTTGCGCCGCAAGCCAAAATGAATTTCGCAGCCAGGGGTCACGAAGTGTGATGTTTTTAACGCACCTTCGTTGTTATCATTACATTTTTATGTCTCACGCTCGGCACTGTTATCCAGTCCGATGCTTCCCGGGGTAATGCAAGAAACGAAAAGGGGGCTAGAGCTTCAAAACGACTGGTTTTACGTTATCTTGAGAGTCTTCGCTATACCTGGTTAAGATTTTCATGTGCTGCTTTTCTAAGCGACATGAAATGTGTAGCAATGCCCTGGGGACTAGGTGCGTGAAAGCGTGAGCTGAAGTGGAAGTTCTTCAGCGCACGTGTCTCACTTTGTACAAAGTACATATTTCAGGAAAAAAAGCTTTTGAAGTAGGCCTATATCACGAATACATTTCTTTCATGGGAAAACTGAAGAAGGTTGTTTTCCTAAGCATGCCGTTGGCGTAAGAAAATGATGTTTTGTGCGCTACTACAGTTCCCGAAAGATGTAAACACAGGGTACATGTTTGCAGGAATAGCGAATGTTGGTGAATTCCACAGCTGGTAGGACTTAAAGGCTCCATCACTTCTATACAACTTCTCCTCATCCACACCAGGGCCCTTCGATAATTTTGTAAAGGTTATGAAACTCCCACCTGAAGTTTCGCGTAGGGACAAAAGCTGCCGCCAGAGGCGCGTCGTGTGTTGAAGGGCACCGGTGTGCCGTAATTGAAAGGGTAGTGGCGAGTGAGTGTGAGTGTTTGCCATGGAAGACAAATCGCCCACGTTTCGCTTCACTGTAGTCGCTGCGGTGGTACAACTTTTAGGGTGCTCGGCTGCTGACCCGAAGGTTTCCGGGTTCGATCACAGCCGTCACAGTCGGATTTTCGATACAGGCGAAAATTCTAGATGCACGTGTAGTTAGATATAGAACCCCAAGTGGTCAAAATTTCCGGAGCCCCCCCCACTACGGTGTGCCTCATCACCACATCGTCGCTTTGACACGTAAAACTCCACGTATCATTTTTTTTGTCACCACGCTCGTCAACAGAACATAGTGGTGATGAGTTTAGGCTATCTCATTCCCCGTTGCGACTTAGGTTGGGCCGTGGGCTAGGGAGGCTCCATCCGGTGGTGGATGGCCTCATTACCAGGGAGTGAGGAGTGGGCGCCATATAATCTGGACAGTGCGATGGTTAGCGTTCTGATTCAGAGTTTTATTATCTATTGCGGAAATTCGCCCTTCAGTACAATTGCGAATTGCGCATTTAGAATCACTTTTTATGTATGTTTCAGCAGTGTTGGATGTGGCCGCGGGAGCTCGCGTGGGGCCAACTCCAGACGGGTTCCTTTCCTACACCAATTCTGTACTCTTGCATCTATCCCACTACATTTACACCTCAGTGCAAGCCGTGCCGAGCACCCCGGGCCGACTTCTTTCACATACTTTGGGGCTGTCCCAGTATACGTACGTATGCATGGTATACCCACGGGGCTTGCAAATTACAACGACGCAGCAGTAGGAGGCCACACTGCTCAGCTCCGACCCTGACGAGCTGGTCTGGATCACGAGATGGGCAGAGGCAGCCGCCAAGAATGGAATAGCTTTGAGAGCAAAAAGGACGAGACACAAGAAGAGAAGATGACTGCACCAGCGCTCACTGCCACATTGCCGTTGCTTCGTGTCGCACCAGGTTCATCGGCTACTGCCTTCGAAAAGGACTTGTGCCCAATGAAGTGCTCGGACTATTTGGTTTGATGAAAGCTTCACCGAACCATGCAAAGAGGGTGTGCCGCATTATCCGCTCTGTGGTTGGAAGGCAGACGGGGTTGCTCAACGATTTTATTCGTGTCATCTGCTACAATAAGTACGGGGAAATGATAGGATCTAACGTTTTGCGCAAGAGAAGAAGAAAAAAAAAGACGAAAAAAAAGAGCTCGTAGTGAGCGCTCATGTAGTAGTCTTCTCTTGTTGTGTGCCGTCATTTCTGCGTTCAAGTCTATTCCACAATTAACCAACACGCCCAACAAAGAATTTTATTAAGCTGCCAAGAAGCATGGGATCCTAGCCGGCTAACCATCGTCGTCTCTCGATATCGAGAAAACCATTTGCATTAGTTCTGAATAAAAGTACTGGCTTTCTCCTCCGGCCGAATGTACATATAGGTGGTCTGTGTGAAACAAACGTTAGTTGCCAGTCTGCGCCTGTGTGTGTCTTGTTTTACGTGTATATCAGGTTGCGCAGGTTATTCCTTTTTGTGTTAAGATGTACCAACTCGCCTAACTACAAGTTCTTCTAAGCCAGGGGTCTCAAACTCACCTCAGCCGGCGGGCCACAGTCACACAATTTAGTCCCGCAAGGACCGGGGCAGTGAAGAAAGTAGAAGCGGGAGGGGGGGGGGCGAGTTTGCCAGCAGCAAACGTTGCTATTTGAAAGAAAGATTTCCCATATCTCATATACAGGGCATTTCTCAAATAGCTTTGGAATTTGGAGCGAGTGAAAGATATTTGTATTTGCAATTTGGAACGAACAATATGTTATTACCGATCTCCAAAATGACTCAAATCTAGACGCCATTTCGGAAATGTAATTTTTGCTTCACGGTTTTGTTTCAAAATTAGGTGAACACATACGATGCCTCAAGAAGACAGTGCCTTAACAGTCCTGCCTGTGTAGCTCACGCGCATACTTAATAAGAAAATAAAAACAACGTGGGGCGAAGACAGTCATGTGTGGGCCGCGGGCCGCGTGTTTGAGACCCCTGTTCTAAGCCATACTGGAGGTTTCTACGGGTGCCAGCTAGCAGCATACTGTTTTGGACTTGCCCATTCTTCCTTAGAAAGTTTTGCTGTACTTCGAGTTATCTCATGAACAAGGTGCTATCACGACAGGCTAAAGCTTTTTTATTTCTTCTATCACAAAACGTTACGGGTTCATCCATCTGAATTCATAGCAGCTGCCATTAGCCGCTTTACTCGGTCTCTTCACACAAAAAAAGTGGCCGAGCTGAAGTGCAGAACAAACACTTTTAACACTTTTATGTACTCTTTCTTTCCTCGGACAATCGTCGAGTGGAACACCTTATCTGCTGATGCGGTAGAACGTCCCAACATTGATTATTTTCTGCAGGCGATAAGAAATGTAGGTAGCTCTGTAAGCGCCACTACGCTTGAAGCGTCATGTAACGTCATGTATTCGCTTGCTATATGGCGTTCACTTTGCAGTGTTCGAATAAATGGTGAAACCTTTTTTTTCCTTTTTCTGTGCTATCTGAGTACCTGGTCAGTACTTGTGCATACTTTGTGCTATGTGGGTATTTGTAATGTGAGTACTTTTTGCTATGTGAGTACTGACTGCCTTAGAATTTGTTCCATTTTGTTGTATTGCATATTTTACCAATGTCGTTGCTTGGCAGAATATTACTTCATGTAGGCTACTTCTTTTTTTTCTTTTTTCTTCGAGGTTGTCTTGCTGCGTTGTGTATTTATGCCCCACTCCTGCCCAAGGCCTTCATAGAAGGCCGGCAGTATGTAACAAAATAAATAATAAATAAAAATCATTTCTATATGAGAAAGAATACTGCGTCCTTTTGTAATGTTATCTTTACAAACCCTTCATGTTTACTGTTGTTATCATGATTACTTAGCGTCTGAAGTATTGAGATACTAAGCCATAGTATGCAGGAACTCGAGCCCCGTGTCAGCCGGATTTCGATGCGGGTGAAACGCAAAATCACCCACGTACTTAGCTTTAGGTGTGCAGGTTAAAAAACGCAATGAAGTCGCAGTTCATCGGGAGCCCTCAACTATTGCACGCCTCAATAATGCCTAAGCTTGGACACTTCGCACGAAAAAAATTTAGCGTTCCATGGCGCGGGTTGGTAAGTGCAGGCACCTTGTTGCCGGAACAAAAAAGTAATGCATCCGCACGTATCGGACACGCTCTGACGACCACGCGACATACGTCACGGCGTCTTCGCGTGGAAGGCACCGTTGACGTTGCGGCCTACCTGGCAGGTGACAGCGATGAGATTAATTATTTCGGCCGAGCAGTGGCCTTTCCATTACAAGATCAGAGCAGGTACCGTCGAAAGGGCAAGCGAGCGATCGATACCAGGGACGTCACCTCTGTGGCTATAAGGAAGTGAAAAGATTGCCAGCGGTCCCGAGTGCCTTCCACACTGACGCGCATGCGCAGTTCAAAATGGTAGCGGTCTCGAGAGTCATGAAAGTCCCTTCGCCTTTGCAGAGACAGATGGAGGGCCATAAGAATGGGCGATTATTTCAACGTTCATTACTAAAACACCGGTGATAGTGCGTCCGTATCATCATTTATTAAGGCGAAGGCTACATGATGCTCATCAGCAAAAAAAAAAATTACGCCATCTCTCCCGCTAAAGGGAACCATGTGTAGATGTGAAGCAGCGGGCGCTAACGCTTACACTGGCGGCGGCGTTGACGCTGGCGCTCATCGCAGCGTTGCGCAGGAGAGAAAACTGGGGAGGCGCAAAGCAGGCAGTGATGGAGCGGTGTTTCCTACTGGAACATGCCAATCGCTGCTAATGGGCAATGAGAGACAGAAGACTCCGACTGGACACAGAGACCCGCACTCCGCTTTTAGTTAACGCGCACGCTGCGAATTTTTATTGTTCAACAACGCACAGGAGAAATCTTCCACCGGCACCACCTTGGAGGTCAAGATCCATTGCCATATATACGGGATGGCCAGTGAACGGTTGTGCAGCGCGAGCAGTCGGTTTTTTCAACCAAGAAACTCGCTAGCAGACGCTGCCTGCGTCGGCGTCGCGAGGCGAGAAAGGGGGAAGCGGAGGAGAGGAGAGAGAGGGGGGTGACACGCATGCGCAGTGGGAGTGTGAACGCCGTGGGCAGGGATGCGTAGAGGAGAGAGGGGGGAGCGTAGGAGAGGAGAGAGAGGGGGGGACGCGCCTGCGCAGGGGGGAGTTAGACGCCGCGGGCAGGGATGGAGAGAGGGGGGGAGTGTAAGAGGGGAGAGAGGAAGGGAGGCGCATGCGCAGTGAGGGTGGGCACGCGGCACACCACCACCACCACCACCACCACCACCACCGGATTAAGCTTCGCCATAAGATGCTTCACATCTAAAAAAAATATCCAGGATCCGGCGGCGTGAACCCGGATGGTACCACAGGGGAGGGGGGGGGGGGGGGTAAATCCTGGAGGTAGTGCAATATCGGTTGGTATGCGGAATGGTTCAAAGAAGAAAAGTGAAAGAGGTGCTTTATGTAGCATAGGCGAGCCAAGCGATTACCGTAATAATTAGTGCGTGATGGGAAGCCCATGTGATTAAACGAGAATAAAATTTATTCGAAGGTTAATTCAGGTTAATGGCATTTCAGTTTGAGTTAAATAAATTAGACTCAAGTATGAATTAACGTGAATTAAGGTAGTAATGATATGCAATCTATTTAAATGTGAACTAGCTGTGAATCAAATGCTAAAGTGAATAAAGGTAAAACAAAAGTGAATCATATGTAATTCTTCAGGTGTCTCGTGGGAGCGCAGGCTCCACCACAGGTGCCCGTCATATCGTTATCTTAAGGGACGGCATTTTTGGGGTTGAATGCCTTAAGCGCAATTAAGGGGTCCAGTCGTAGATCCTCGTAGAACACTGAGGTAGATATTAACGCGATAGCATTAAAGAGCTCGTTTCGAAGAAATTCCGGCGTCGGCGGCGGCGGCGGCGTCGTTGGTTGCGAGCGAAAAATCATCATCTTGCCCGTGACCGAAAAATGAAGAAAGACGCAAATAAAATAAATAATAAAAATTTCTGGGTACGAGTGGGAATCGAACCCAGAAATAATACCGTAATAAGGCCGTCTGAGTGGCAACCAGGTGTTCTACCACACAGCCACGCTCCTGCTTGGAATTACGTCGAAAATAACTTCCTCTGCTTGGAAATGTTGTGAAAATAACTTTCATGCTTTACAAACACACGCGTCCTGTGTACAGGCGTCACCACACAACATGCACTATCGCAGTAATATTGCGTGGTACAAGAGCAAATTGTCGTAGGGCGTTAGAAAATTTGAATATCATAATGACATCGTGGTTCAAAGCCGGCCCCCCCCCATTACAAAAGGCACACACGTTACTGCGCGTACTCCCTTAAGACCACGTAGTGGGTGCATAGCAAGTTCGAAAAAATTTCCCGCTCATAATTGCTCGTGGTTTAAAGCATGCTACCCATTACATAGCATGCACTAAGCGATTGAAGTACGTACTAGGGATCACGTTCAGCAATACTGACAGTTGGGCGAGTTGGTATGTGTTCATGATTAAAAACGGCGCAAAAGAACACGAAACACAAACGAAGGATACACGAAGACAGGCGCCGGTCTCAACTAATCTTTATTCACGTCGACTCACACTTATATACATGCACGTGGTCACACAAATAATGCAAAAGTAAAAAAAAACACAGGCATGGGAGGGTTATCACTAACCCACTCAAATACGAAACTTCTTTTTGCTGTAGGGCGATGGATGGAGCGCTGATACATGATTTGTTATTATGAATGTGCAAAGCCTCTATTATCTCGCGAGTTGTCTGTTTATTATTCCTGGCGAGGATGGTAGTTTTTTCAATTTGAGGAGCGCACCCGCACTCTTTGCAGTGGGCGCCTATATGTGATAGACCATCGGTGCGATAATTGGTCTCATGTTCCTTTAATCTAACATTAACACACCTTCCGGTTTGTCCTATGTATACAGCGTTACAAGACGCGCATGCGCAGTTGACCGAAGACCGGCGCCTGTCTTCGTGTATCCTTCGTTTGTGTTTCGTGTTCTTTTGCGCCGTTTTTAATCATGAACGTACTAGGGACAGGATATCGCTATCGCGTTCAACTCTTAGAGGCGAAGCTTAAGGGTCCCCCCAAATTTTAGGAATTCTAGCGGAGCACTGGATGACTGGTGTCGGCTGAGAATAGATAGAGAGTGAAATTGTGTGCTGCTCGCATAAAGGGAATGTTCTTCCGAGAACACGTCTCCGTGCTCACGAAAGTAATGAGGGGAGGGCGGAGGGGAAGGATAAAAGAAAGGCAGGTATGTTAACCAAAGCTGAGCCCGACAGGTTAACCCTCATTTGGGAAGGGGGGAAGGGAAAGGAAAATTAGAGAAAAGGAGAGAGAAGCCAATGTTGCAGCAAAAGCCACTCAATAGTAAAAACAAACAAAAGGTTAGCAATGGTCACCCACTAGTCAGGAAAAGCGCTCTTACTGACAAAACCATTTGTGGTGTGTGACCCAACGTGCCCGTGTTAAGATCTCACGTCCGAATTATTCTGAAAGGAATAATTTAGGGCAATTCACGTCAGATCAAGAATTTTATAAAGTGCCGTGTGAATTGGCAGGATGGGGTTGGACCCACCTGGGCTTCGGCCAACGGTTGCTGGCCCTTGATTCATTTACTAGACCAATTTTGCGTGAATGTGTACAGGTGAAATGGCAATGGACATTTACAAACGAAAGAAAGTTAGTGAGCGAGGCATTTGACTCCTCGCGTCGCATGAGCGCGTGAACGTATTACATCTTACAACGTAATTCTTTACATATGTGCCCCTGCAACGTTTGAAATGGGACATTCGCCTCGTTAATTAGGTCCTTATTTATTGCTTCCTAAATGGTCATTATTATGCGATGAATATCTTGGACTAAAAAGGTGTTTTTTTTAACGTTATAGTACGTGTAAGTAATTTTATTCTAAAATGTATACAGGCTACAGAGAAAAATAAGGGTGCTAAGTTGGGCTTGCTGGCTTTTGCTCTACTTGGTTGGACTTTGCGATGACGGGACATGAAAGTAAGCTGACAAAGAGTTCGCTTAATTTACTTTACTTGCATTGGAACTAAGTCCATCCGTCACCGGCGCCTCTATATTTTATGGACTGACCTTTTTTGAGCATTTTTAAGAACGTACTAGGGCAAACCTAACGTCATAGGCACACTTCCAGCCGTAACCAAGGTTATGCATCCAAAACCAACGCGCTCACTGAGCGCCCTCCCAAGGGCAGAGAAATAAAGAATGTCAGTGAGGGGAAACCCTAAGGAGCATTAAAACAAAACCAAGTTCCAGGTATCCGAACAATGATCGCATGTTAAGGCTGTGTGCTCAGCGTGTCATTTGGTGCGATACCACTCGTGTCTTGCCCGCTTAATTTCGCCTTCATTGCAAACCTGATCCCTTTGTCGAAAAGTTTCTTTCGTAATCTCTGTCCTGGTCGAAAGCATGAAGAAAGCCTTCTTTATTCGCACGTGGAGCATCCATCGACGTAGGAAATCTTGTAACCTGCAATCTGGGAGCATCTGGTGATTCGCGCGAAGGTTCCAATGTCGATGTATCAGTTTGCGCAGAAAAAGAAAAACATTGCGCAGAAAAAGAAAAACAGGCATCTTCTTTCACCCGTCACATAAGTAAAGTATCGGCATATCACAGCAGCGTGCAATATCTCATGTCGAATAGGACGAACACCACAAAACAGGGTTAGGAACTATCAAGCATCACGCTTTGAAGTTTTGACGGCCAAATAACTACTTGCTTGTCCCAATCCGGCAGCCGTGACAATAAAAGTGGCTGAAATCCATTGCCTTCGTGAGAAACCTAGAAAGAAAAAAAAGCACTGTAGGTTGTTTATTGTTGCCCTAAGAATTGCATTTGCCGTCAAATGCGGGACCATTGTGTGGCGAAGAGAAGTTCTCTCTTGCTAACAGTCAGGAAAATTGCACAGCTTGCGCCAAGTCACGCAAGGCTGCGTCACAGCAGAGCTGGTGCGCAATTAGCTGGTACTGGCTTGGCTAGGCTTTTACCCTGTTCCATCTGTCTATTTCCCACCTCTTGCCATACCATAGTATGCATGGCTATTTGGGGCCGCTCGTTTGAGCTTCATTTGTTGACAAACGCTGCAACTGCAAGGCAGCTTCGTCAACTGACATGTAGCCTCAGACTGGTTGAGTGGAACACGCCAAGCATAAGACATACGAAACTTCACCAAATAAACCCTACACTGTAACTACGACCTCCATCCAGACTACGTCGACGTAAAGCTTCGCTTCTCTGTCGGCTTTGGTTGGGTGTTGCCTTCCCCGAAGGCATACACAACGCTAATTGCAGTGACCGACAGAGCGGCATGCGAAGTCTGCGGCACTTTAAAAGACATCGATGATTAGATATGCCGCTTCTCTCGATTTGCTTCTGAGAGATGAACACTTTCTGACGCGTTGCGACTATTGGACGATCGGCCGCTCTCCGTGCAGATGCTGCTGGAGCACCGTCCCCCATCGCTCGTCGGCTCACAAGGCAGTTAAAGCACTTTTATGCTTTTTGAGCACTACGGGCCTATGTGAACACCTTTGACTGTTGTATAGTGGCACCGTCACATACGCGTCAGCGCATTTACTGATACTTTCGTCCTTCCCTCCCCCCCCCTCTCTCATCTTTCTACTCCCCTTTCCCGATTCTCCAGCGTAAGGTAGCCAGCCGGGCATGTGACTGGTGAACCTTACTGCCTTCTCTCTTGTTTTGTCTTGCTTTTAATCTGTGGGATTTATGGGATTGCTGACGTATTAAGCGTAGCATCTCTCGCCCATCGTTGTTATTGCCTCCCACGGTGGCCACATCGGCGCACGTGTTCTAGGAGTGAAGCAGAAGAGGAAGAAAATGGCAAAGTTGAAGGTAACAAAGAGGGCGCGTGCTGGTTTACGAAGATGATAACTTTTTCTACACCACTAGGTAAACTATACTTGCTTTACTATACTATACATAGCTATGCTTTCTCTTTTTTTTCTATCTTCTTTTGTGTGCCTGTTGCTTTCCATCTTTCTCTCTCGGTCTTTCTGTACTTTTCTAGAATTCTTCTTTTCTTCTCTTTTTTTCTCTTTATCGTTATTTCTGTCATTGCTTCTCTATCTCTCTGTTTCTGCCTTCTATCTTTTTCTATGTTTCTGTGTTGCTTTAAAACCCTTTCTCTGTGTCTATTTCTTTCTCTCTGTTTCTGACTTCTCTGGTTCTTTTCATTTCTTTTGTCCTTTTTTTCTCCTTCCTTTCCTTTTCTTTTTTATGTCTTTGTTTCTCTATATCTCTCTCTGTGTAGTCGGTCTCTCTTCTTCTATCTTTTTTAAGCCGCCGCGGTGATCTAGTGGTTATGGAGCTCGACTGCAGACCCGCAGGTCACGGGATCGAATCCCGGCAGCGGCGGGTGCATTTTCGATGGAGTCGAAAATGCTTGAGGCCCGCGTGTGCTTAGATTTAGGTGCACGATAAAGAACCTCAGGTGGTCGAAATTTCCGGAGCCCTCCACTACGGCGTCTCTCATAATGATATCTTGGTTTTGTGACGTTAAATCTCATCAATTATTACTATTTTATCCTTTTCCCTGTTTCTTCCTTTTTTTTTTCTGTCTGTTTCACGGCTTCCATTTCTCTCTCTCTCTCTGTACTCGTTCTGTAATTCTCCTAACCTTCTCATCTCTCCTCGTAACTCTCACTTTCATTCTCACTTTCTTGCTGTACTACACTACACAAGGCTATGCTCTACTCTGCCAGTGTGCCTGAATAGCCGAGTAGTTAGGGCGCTCACCGTCGGATCGTGTGTACGCGTGTTCGAATCTCGCCTCGACAAAAAAAAAATTCTTCGTTGCGAATTTCTCTCTCTTTCTATTTCTTTTTCTTTCACTGTTTCATTATCTATCTCTATACTCACCCATGAATTATCGCATCAATCGCGGCACGTCTTCTGGTAACGAAGCAGAAAAGGAAGGCTATGAAGACGAAGATGAGGACGAAGATGGCGCGTGCCGGTTCATGATGATGATCATTGTCTACCACCGACACGCAGCCAACATCGGCCTGAACATCTCTGTTGTAACATAAGGCCTGTTGTAAAACAGGAGGTTTTTGCGTTCGTTGTACGTTGTTTTTGCGTCGGTATATACCGCACGTAGCAGCCATGTCACTCTGCTTTGCTGTCGAGCCAAGCTAACGTTCTGCAGCTTTTATCCTGCTCTCCCCATACGTCGCGGAGTCCTATAGACCTCTGAGCTTGTGTGGTAAAACAGACTAACACCTTCATCGCTAATGCGGAATCAGCGCGTCGGCGAAGCACATGTAAAAATACTGGATTAAGTTTACAGTGACCTCATAGGCACCATAGTCACCCGCAAAGCAAGCACAGTCGACTGTACTCTCTCGACCCATCTCTACGACTGCGGCTACTCCCTGGTCTTTCCCGGGAGGAAGGTACAGTGTTGTGCCGTCTGCGTCTGGGCGTAGCTTTCACCAACGCCTACTCATTTAAGATTGGTATGGCCGACAACGCTCAGTGCAACGACTGTGCCGTCGATGAGACTATTGAACACATATTGTGCTACTGCCCGACATACGCAAACGAAAGGCTTCACATCCTCACTGTTTTACATCAACTGGATGCAAGCGCTTTCAGAGTCGAGAACGGTATTGGGACCACGGGGCTGCCCATCACAGCTCCGAGAGGCAACGAAAGCGCTGTTGCGTTTTCTGATGGACACCGGACTGATTCGTCATCTGTGATGCCAAACGTGGAACTGTCACGTCGGCTCAGTGACTTTCCTCTCCTCCTCTGTAACTTTTCTTCCCTCTCCCCCCCTTCCCCCCGTGCCGGGTAGCCTACCGGGCTCAGCCCAGGTTAACCTCCCTGCCTTTCTTCTACTCTTGTTCTCTCTCTGTCACAAAGCAAGCGACAGAATTCCAATAGAGAAACACGTAGGGCAGGGAGACATAATCTATTGCAGCAGCACGGCTAATGGGGCTAGTTGGTGTTGGTTCATGATTTGACTGAATAAGGCGTGTACACAGACACGGACCCTAGATGGAATAAACGCTGTTTGCGTTTTTCCTTCTAGTGTCCGTGCCTGTGTGCGCGCCTTATCCAGTCAAATCATCAGACATGATCTCCCCAGTGCTATTCACTAAGTGCTTACAGAAGTTTTCAGAGCTCTTTATTTGGAAGAGTTGGGGATGAGAGCTAAGCGAGAGTACCTTAGTAGCGTTCGATTCACTGATGGCATTGCGTTGATGAGAAACTCAGGGGATGTATTGAAACTCATGAGCATTGAACCGGACAAGGAAAGCAGAAGGGTATTTCACCGCTTGCATTTTCCCGTTGCTCGTTTTCTCGCTTACCAAGCGTCATCTCGCGGCAAGCATGGCGATAATTACAACGATATAGTTATAAAATGCGAGCAATGTCTGCTATAATTTTTTTAGCCTTCAATGTCGGTCGGTTTGATTAGGTTGTGTCTAGCAAAAAAAAGAAAAAAGAAATGAGCCCTCAATAAATCCACGCCCTCTTTCGTTCTTTAAAAGCGAGGGCTCTCACTCCGGCAGACTTAATGCCTCAGTAAGTTTACGAGGGTTTATCCGTCAGCTTCCAGCTCGTAAGAGGATTGCGTGCTGTGTGATGCCAGCTGGCAACAAAAGAGCTTTCCACACTCGCCATCATGGCCGCGAGCGGCGCTGGTTTACGATCACACAAATATAAATACCTAAATAAAGTGGACGGAAATTTAGCTCAATTGGGTAGAGCATCGGACGGGTTATTCGAAGCTTTGTAAATTCGGTCCCTACCTGCGGCAACTTGTTTTTTTCATACACATTAATTCCTTCCCAGTCATAATTAATATACTAGAGTTGAAACATGCAAGTCAAGTCCCCATACCTTCTTCAGCTCCTTTGTCAATTGGTCTCATTATCTTGTGTTGAA
>JALIZH010015531.1:0-23272 GCA_030522465.1 Rhipicephalus appendiculatus
TGTGCTGCACATTTCATAAAGCAACCCCCCGCGATGAAACGACTTTTTCCAATGAATCAGCAACATTGCTGAAGAAATATCCGTTCCAAGTCTTCAGCAGTTCGTACCACCTTACCAATATTGTTCCCAGCACGACGAAGGAAGCGGAAATTAATGCACTTTTCGGACTGTAGGCGAAGTCCACGAGTCTAGAACTTTTGTCTAGCACATGTAACAAAGATTTCGCACGACATATCTAATTATCGATTGACAATGTGTTAACTTTTAGATGCGAAGCATCTTATGCCTCGGGGCTTTGTCCGTCCCGCGTCCCCCGTCCCGCGTCCCGCGTCCGACCACTTTCATGAAGTAGGGAAGCACCCATTATGCGAACCAGAACACTGTAGTAATATGAAGGCCGTCAACCACTACTACAGTCATCAGAGTCATGGCCGAGAGCACAGAGAGGCTGCTTTGCAATGGCTAGGCAGGTGGTGTCTGTCGACCAGGTTGACCCCATTCCTTGATCTTGCTTGCATGTGTTTGGAGGGGGCTCAGTCCGTCCCTCCTTCCCGCGTCCCACACCACCACAGCGCATGCGCGTCCCCCTCCCGCTCTCTCTCCTACGCTCACCCCCTTTCTCTCCTCTAGGAATCCTCTACTCTACGGAGCGGCCCCCCGCGTCCCACACCCCCCACAGCGCATGCGCGTCCCCTTCCCTATCCTCTCCTATGCTCACTCCCTTTCTCTACTCTAGAAATCATCTACTCTACGGAGCGGCACCGGCGTCCCACATCCCCACAGCGCATGCGCGTCCTCTCCCCCTCTCCTCTCGAGAAATCCTCTACTCTGCGGAGCGGCTCCGGCGTCCCACATCCCCACAGCGCATGCTCGTCCTCTCCCCCCTCTCTCCTCTAGGAATCCTCTACTGTACGGAGCGGCTCCCGCGTCCCACACCCCCCACAGCGCATGCACGTCCCCTCCCCCCCCCTCTCCTACGCCCCCCCGTCCTCTCCTCTAGGAATCCTCTACGGAGCGGCGCGCACGACAAGTGGTGTGACAGCTGCATACTCCTCTGGGGGGCGCCACGGTAGTTCCACGGTATGAAAATGACGGAGCGCGCGCCTCATTCTCTCCCCTGTGCAGCGCCGCGATGAGCGCCCGGACCGCTGCCGTGAAATGAGAGCGGCGACGTTCCTTCCGCTCCAGCTAATTATCTCCCCGCTGCTTCGCATCTACACATGGTTCTCTTTAGCGGGAGATGGGGAATTTTTTGTCCTTTCTTTCGGGCAATGCGGTATCATTTGAGGACATCCATATCCTCCTTTGTCATGATCTTGAAGACAGGGAAGAAACATGTAAACTGCGTTCTATTTGTTTATCAATGTTTGTCCCAACGGAGGATTGTCGAAAAATTCTATGCTTTTCTTCACATATGCAGAGCATACGAGTACACCAATTTAGGGCAAATTTTAGCCGAATCATGAACAACATAACGCAGAGTGCTGACGGCAGGAATCATTTTGTAATTAAAAATTCTCATTAAGGTAGATTGAAAAACCATGAGCCAGTAGAGATTACTCTAGCACGTCCCTAGCATGCGGTTCTAAATCATGCTTGAATACACGTCAAATGATTTGATTGAAAACGTTCCTCCTGTGTAAGAGCAAATGAGTGACATAAACCAATTATTGCCGTGGTATGAAATCGAAATTATGCTAGCCTTGTGAGAGTGGTGTGGAATAGCTGACAGTCTATCCAGAGCAGTCTATCGAAAACCAGACCACCTGTGAAGCAGTATTTCACGGCTGAAGTCTACGACTACTGAGGGCTCCCTGTTCTATTATATTACTTGAGCTCTCAGTGAAACAGTTAATTTTACAAACTTCATATACATTGCAAAAGCCCTGACATATGTATTTACGTAGATGTGTGCGCAATACACAACATCGTAACCATGCTTTAAAAGGAAAAAAAAGAAGCGTTCGTGTACTTCAAATATTGTGAACGTTATAAAGCGTCCATGCATGTAGCGAAAATTTCCTATACAAACAATAATATATCGCGAATAAATTAATAACAGTAGCATTCCATATCCCTTATTTGCTTACATATATTTATTTATTGTGCCTTTGATTCGCTATTCTTACGATTCTTGGTGGTTTTTCTTTACCTTGCTTAATATTATTTACTTCTTTCACTTTGGAGAAATATTATCCCATGACTGCACGGATTCCCGCTACAAAGTGATATGCCGGAAAGGCACCCATGAAGGGTTTTTGCGCGGAATTTGATTGGTATTCATTTACGGGTTCTTTTTTGTTGTTTCTTTTTACTTCAGGATCAGCACAACCACCGTAGCGTTTTTTACAAGCCAATTAGTAATCTTTCACTTGTGATATCTGCCAACTTCTTTTTCCCCGCTTTGCTTAAAAAGCATCACGCTAAGCGGAATATTTCACCCCTGGCTTCCAGAATATAAGTCGCAATCTAAAGTGCTCAGATCAACAGACCTACGCAGACGCTCACTGAGTACCGTCCCATCCGACTACAGGTGAGATCAATCTTCGTACATGCATTTTTACATGCACGTCAGCTTGAAACTTTTGCTCCAGCCAAGCAAGGTACTCTCTTTATCTTCAGAATTATTCATTGACGAAATTATGTAGATTGATGGTTGATTAATCACTAAATTTTTTTTGCGCGCCCAGGTAGGAGTAAGTGGCAGCAGGAGAGAATCTTGAAGGAGAATTTATTCTGCTATGTTGCTGTTTCATGTTTCAATAAGAGCAGAGAAATACATTTGTATGTACATGCTTTCTACCTAAAGGCAATAGAGTTAAAGATATATTATTCAAACGCTCATTTTTAGTAGCACTAAGGTGTTAGGGCGAGCGAAGGGCCAAAGAGCACATGAAATTCTGGAAGCCTCTTGGATAGCGAGACAGGGCCCAGATAAGTGCGTCAGTGAAACATCTGTCTATCTCTTCAAGAAAGAGCTCGATATTCTTGCTTAGCTATGGATCTAGCAGGGGGAGTGTACTAGCGTCATGCGGTCATGATTGTTTTTCGCCCATGCGCATTGTTTCATGAGACAGCTAAGGCACGTTGCCGGGCTAGTTGGTTGGGGCTCGTGATTCATAAGACGTAGCGCATCATGACAGGGACAGAGAAGAGCGACAACACACACACAGCGCTAACTTGCAACTAATGGTTTTATTTGCGATCACACTGACACAATGTGTCAGTGTGCCTTCTTTAGCTTTGTCAGCTAAAGAAACGAAGTACCTAGAATCAGCGCTTTGACGTTGACGGGTGCAGAAGGCTGTGATTAGTGATGACACGTGCAAGCTCAGTGCTGTATCTTTGCATGTTGGTCCCTTGGTTTTATCGATCTATCGCTTTTGATTAGGCTTGTGCGAGTAGTGAATTTTAGGCTCGAAGCGAATTCGAAGCGAATATTGATTTTCGTCGAATAATTTCGAATCGAATTCGAATAGTATATATATCACATATTATAAAAAATGGGCATATTTGTCATGACCCAACTAACCTGCACAATATTTTTTACAAATTGAAACAAGGCCTGTACAAATGCCATTCTTTTTGGTTCAAATGAAGTGGAAAAACAGTAGCAGGATTTGACTTTCGCAAAAATGCAAGTGATCACCTGGAAAATATGTTGCGTTTTAAAATTTACTATACTTAGAGCATTTAGGATGGTATAACAAGCTTTTAAACTTAAAAAATGATGAATCGATGTGAGGGTAATGTGCTCATTTAACCCTGAAGTGGGGCTCGCGGCAGTGGATAGGTGTTTTCAAGGCTTAGCACCCCTTCACTGCATTGAAACCACCTTTACAGGGGGTAACATGCTAATTGATATACGCCTGGTTAGGTGCTTTCACGGCTTAACACCTCTCCACTGCAGTGAAACCACCTTTACATGGGTTACATCCGGACTAATATACACTATTCGTTCATTTCGAATACTTCGAAATTTTCAACAATTTAAATTCGAATCGAAGCGAATTCGAATACTGCAATATTCGTTCGAATATTCGAAGCATTCGAATATTCGCACAAGCCTACTTTTGATAAATGACATGTGTGTTCGCAAATAAAACCATTAGTTGCAAGTTAGCGTTGTGTGTATGTTGTCCCTCCTCTCTGTCCCTGTCATGATGAGCTACCTCTTATGAATCATGATTCCAGGAGACAGGATTGTGGGGTTTCAATAAATCAGTTGTTAGTCTGCGTTCGTCCTGTCTGTATCTGTTCTGGTGTCCCGTCCTAAGAGCAGTTAAATTTGAATAATAAGTAGTACCAACTAGCCCCACAACACACGCTTCTCGAGTGTTCAAGAGCTCGTTTCCCAAGAATTCTGGTGTCGCCGTCGGCGTCGTTGGCTGTGAGCAAAAAATCAGTGTTCTCCGTGACCGAAAAATCTAGGAAGATGCGAATAAAGGGAATAATAAAAATCTTCGGTTCGAGTGAGCATAAGACCGAAGATTTTTATTATTCACTCAAGTGAGCATCGCACCGTCGCTCCTCCACAGAGCGATGCCATTGCTTGAAACGTATTCGAAAGAAAAAACTATATGAATGTGAACTAGTGGGCGGAGTCCCCTTAACGCATGGAATATTGCGTGCATTAGCGTATAATCGCATCAGCCGTCAAGAAATGTGAATTGTGCAACGAGTGGGTGTTACAAAGGCCCATTCATTAAAAAGCTCTCCTATGTTTATTCATCATGGTCAGCATAAGCATAAAGAAAGTTAGTAGCTCCATAGGTTCATGTGTTGCCTTACGAACGCGTCGTGGACCTTTGGCTGATTTGCAAAGGAAAGAATTAAAGTATACGGGGTACTGAGCAACTGTAGTTGCAGCAGACATTGTAGCATAGTTTCAAACGACCAATACTACGTGCATAGACGTCCGTTACCTTGCGGCATGGTTGAGGCATGCACCTTTTGTTTTATTTCGTAGCTTTCCGCTTAAAATGGGACGTGTCATCGCTAGCGGTAGAAGCACTACACTAGAAACAAAGACATATTCCCGGCTATTTGCTAGAGTGTTAATGCGAATCTACCAAGGCAAACATAGTAGCTTACTTAAGAGATGGAAATTTTCTGACTCATACACCCGACGATTGTATTTTTCTGCAGCTGAAGCGAACATGAACCGTGTCCTTGGAATGGACCTGCTGGTGGCTGTCGCCATTGGAATAGGTACCACTGTTCAATTCATGTCAGCCTGGGAAACGTTAAACAGATCAATATGTTTGTACAGAAAAAGACTTAATAGGTACCACTGTTCAATTTATGTCAGCCTGGGAAACGTTAAACAGATCAATATGTTTGTACAGAAAAAGACTTTGTGCACTGACCCACATAAAAGATAGCGCTAGTATAACAAAAAAAGGGATTGTATGTTTCTGTATCGCGTCCTTGCGATGCTGCAGTTTTATTTCTTATAATTGGAAAATTGTTTACATATTTTGAGAATGTATATTGCAGTCATATTAAATGCACAGTGATGTTTTTAAAATTCAATATTGGAATTAAGTGTTGTCCTAGAAAAAGTTGACACTGACCATAACAGTGTGTAGCATCGTTCACATTGCAGGTAGTATGCGAGGGGTTATAAGTCAGCTGCCAGCTCGTAATAAGATCACGTGCTACGTTACGCCAACAGGCAAGAAGTGTGTTCCACACTCGCCGATATTGGCAACAGGTGGCGCTGACTGACGCTCCCACGTTTAAATGCACATATATATCCTATATAGTTGGACGAGGGGATGAGCGCCACCGTAGCTCAATGGAAGTGCATCGGACGCGTTATTCGAAGGTCGCAGGTTTGGTCCCTGCCGGTGGCATGTTACCTTTTCGTCCAATTTTCTTTCTTCACATTTACATCACAATAACTTCTAATAACGTCCCCTATACTTCCCTTCGCATGGCGGTAAGTTCTCGTTAATATTGTGTTTATCAAAGCAAACGAGCCTTTTAATTTACAGCCTTTTAATTTACACTTATTTCCTACAATATATACAACTTTACAATCTACTCTCTCATGTCCCACTTATCTTTAGCAGCAACGCTCATAACGTTTGCTGCAAAGGATTTGTTTGATGGTTTTACAAATAACCATTGATCAGTATGTATATGAGGCGATAAAACAGGTAGTATCAGAAAAGATAAAATATGTTTGTCCATTCGATTTCTAACATACACGACAATCCTACCAAAGCGGGGAACAAATGTATGTGATTTCATGTTTTGTTCTCAGAATAAAAGACATGTTAACCTTTCCAAGCTCTGAAATGTAGCTGCCGTGTGTACCTTTCCGAATGAGTACAGCAGCCAATCCTTATTTTGTATGTTTTTAAAACAAATATTGAAAGATTTCCAGTGGCATGGGCTGTGTTTTACACTGTGAACAAATATTTTTGACAGAATTTAACCCAGAATTAGATGCGTGAAAACTAGGGGTGTGCGAATATTCGAGTTTCGAATGCCAATCGAATATTACCTAATCGAATAATTCAATCCGACTTTCGAATAGCCTGTATTCGAAGTTTCGAATAAATCGACAGGGCGAATATCTAAAACGCGGACAAAGGCCAAAGCTGCAACTTGGTTAGGGTGGGTGGCTAAAACTAACACTAACGTCGTTACAGTAGGCCCTTTCGTTAACACTTGCACCGACATTCGCGTTCAAACACGAGTGAATGTTTCGTTTTAAAGGTGATTAGGCCATTTCCGCACGAAAAAAAGCTGATGGAAGAACTGTCAGGCCCTCCACAACATCACTTCCGAAACGAAGGCACGGACTTGTGAGCGTGGTTGGGTCGCGTACGCCGCGAGCGCCGTAAAAGGCCCCGACTTTGTCCCGCGATACCCTCAGTGATTGGATTCACTTGTGAAAATTTGTTCACGATTTGCAGTAGCCACTGCCGTTCCGCACCGCTCGTTCGCAAGCTGCCATCGTTACTGCGCGCAGCTAAAACGCTGCTATGAACAGGCGCGCGAAGGTTTTTGGGCCCAGAGCACCCATGGCGATGAAGCACAACATTGTCGTTGTCCGATTAGCCGTATTGCACGACCATAGGGCGACAAAAAAAAAAAAAAAACAGTTGCCGTATCCCCTCTGTTAGCCCTTAGGATGTCAGGATTGGCGCTGATGACTGGAATGGGGGGCTCTTCTATCAACATGCTTGCGCGCCCACAAAAGCTGAAAAAAAAAAGAAAAACCCGAACGAGTGCGTAATAAAGTTGTCAGCACGCCATAGCGTCGTTATCTTTCCTTTGTCTTGCCATAACTAGTGGTACACCCTTCACACGCTTCATATAAATATACTATTCGATATTACTAATCATTGATGGAGTTTAACGCTCCAAAACCATGATATCATTATGAGAGGCACTATGGTGGAGGGTTTCGGAAATTTCTACCACCTGGGGCTTTTTAAGTACACCTAAATCTAAGCACACGGGTCTCGAGCATTTTAGCCTCCACGAAAATGCGACTATTCGATATTCGATTCGAATTCGATTCGAGATCAAATTTCACTATTCGCACAACCCTTGTGAAAATTGAAACAAAAAGTTGCGACAAACTACAGATTTTCAAGGCTATAGACTGGCATAATTTAATAGTTACGTATAACCGCTAGGAAGTTTCTCAAATATATTGCACTGTATAAGCTAAATTATGACATTTTATTTCATTATTGTGCTTTTCTCCGACAGCGAAGAAGGACACTTACTCGTACAGAACATCAAGCATTTGTGTATTTCGTCAATAGTGATCTGCGTAGACCCCGCTATATCTATGTAAATAATAAAAACTGCATAAACATAATGCATAAATGTAGGCACAGCCTTCGCGGTCGTTTAAAAATTATTGTCCTGTAATGAAAACCTAGCTCTTTAGAAAATATATAGCTTTGAATTTTTGTCTCACGATACGGGACACACCAAACTTTAGGGTGTAAATCGGCCCAGGCCTCCTACAGAAGACTTCAGTGCGCGAGATGTAAGTGGGACCGTTAATAATAGTCAGAATTAATCGCTCACAAAAATGATAACTTGTTTTACATACTAGTGCTTGTTTCTAAACTTTCGAAATAAAAAAAAAAGAAATATTGCTCAAGAATACAACGCAATGAAAATCCAGGGGAACCTAGTGTACCCTCTTTTTGTATTCAATATGTTGTCGCTCAAGGACTCCGCAAGAAAAAAAATAGGGGTACATATTTTATAGTCAAATAGACACGTCCCTTATTGGTACTACAACAAAATAAAATAGGCCAGCTTCGGGCGTTCATGTTACAACAGTTACAACATTGCTGAGACGAGATGTAGTCATTACTGAGCGTCTATGCAGGCTTTAAAACTCTTCTTTCATTTCTTTTCAGCTGTCCTCATCATTGGCACCAACTGATGCTCTCGCTGGTGCAGCAGCTGTCGGAATAGACAATGGTATTGCCGGCGCTGGCAAAAAGTGAATCGACGAGTGTGCCGAGCAGAGCTCTCGCTCGTTGTCCCGCTATGGAAGGCGTATTGGAATTAAATAAATCAGAAATTTCATAAATGGAGTGACTAGATATTCATGTACAGGGGTCGAAATAAGGGTTTTAAATGTCACGCATTGAGCTCCCGAACCATAAACTATGCGTGCGCGATTTGAGGGTTTGTTAAACCTAGCTATGCGGACATATTACAAGGATCGGTACTTTATCCGCTATGCATCTAGGAAAACAAGTAAATTTGTGACGTTCGGTTTCCAGCTGTTCTTAACTTGCCTCCGCTGGTTGTGCAAAAGCTCACATATTAAATCAAGAATCAGAACTACAATTAGCATCCGTATTTTGGCATGACTTTCGAAAAAAGACCTGGAAATTTCTGAGTCTGTTAACTTGCTCAATGGAATTGTAAATAATATTCATTTTATTTCGCACTAGCAAAATTCATCCAGTTTAATCAAACACCCCATGTCCAAGACGGATGCCTCTTTAATATTGGGCACGCTATTTCTTCGAAACCAATTTCTGTAAATACAACCCTTTTGCGGCCCTATATCAGCACAAACGTGTGAGTCAATAACGCCGCCTACCCAACGGCTCCTGCTTAAGTTTCGCTTTCAAGGCTCCCTGACATCAGTGCTTTCGAGAACATACCTGTTTCAGCTCTTTAATATATAAGAAACAAGATGTTCAATATTCTTCCACCAAAATTGGTACCTCAGCACGTGCGTCCACACCAACTCCCTCCGAGATCTTTCAGAACGCTCCTTCTTCGTATATTTGCTTATTTTTTTCTGGATAAGATGCACGGTACAGCAAGATTAATACTTAAAAAACATCCATGGTTAAAATGTTTACCCGTATTTCTAGCACACGTTGTGTAATCTTGAGGCGACAAAGCCACACGCACGCTTGTGCGACTGGGCTTTTCTCCTCGTTACACTCATGGCGGCGCAGCGCGGGTTGTCGTGCGTATGCGCTGTAGAGCCCACGCATTCAGCTTTTACAGCGAAGCTGTGTACCTGTACTCCACAACAGTCCCGTCTCCATACACTCTGAATGAAGTCCTGTATAATATACGTTATATATTTCGGATATAAGCTGCATATTTTCATTTCAGTGTAAAATACCGCATATAACGTGTTGTTTCACGTGCCATTATGCGTGACAGTATCGTCGCAAGAGAATGGCCCGTTTATATCCGGCCGTTTATAGCGGGTCATTCTGTTGCGACGAAAAGCTGATGGCTCGTCGCATTCAACGCACATTCTTCCTGTTCAACCTTTGCCTCTACTCGTCTCTCTCCCCTCTGTGAAACAAACTTCGCGGCGGCTGCGAGCGCAAAGGTTTCGTTCCTGTGTACGCGTAGCCTCTTGTTGCTTTTCTTCCGAGACTTTCGTAGCCTATGTGGGCCTGCTCCACTGTTTCGACGACGCACTGGCATGAAATGCTTTTGTGAGTTGCTGATTGCTTCAAAACGTACTCGCCTACCGACGTAAAGGGCGATCTGAGAGGAGCGAGCAAACAAGACAATTCGCCCGAGTGTCACGGAAACATGAGATCGCTCACGGTGCGTTGCGCATACTACAGCCAGAACCCTATCTAACCACGTCCGACGAGGTAAGTTGATGTCAATTCCATCGCTATGATGTTTACAAACATAGCACTGTTCATAAAGGGCCTAATAATATAGACCTCATTTCATCGCTTTCCTCGGCAGCCACAATTTGGTGTGGAATCCGGGTTCTAAATCGTAATGTCGCTCTCTCTTGCACTAGAGTTTGCGTTATCTTTTAATTGGAATGAATCCATTAGGTCGATGCAGCTATAAGTTAACATTCCGCAGCATGTATATCTACGACTGATCGTGTGTGTCTGTATTGTGCCGATATTATTAGAAGCCAGTATCGATCAAAAGCATTCGTGTTGGGCCTAATCTCATAATCCAGAGTGCTCTGTGTCACACACTTCTTGGAATTGCCCCTCACTTGTAGGACGGAAGTGTTAATGCACTTTTCTACGCATTTTATAATCTCATTGTCTTCAGGACGACTACTTTCAGTCGTTTTCAGTCACTTCACTCTCACGTGACTTTTAGTAACGTGACTAGTTACGTGATGCGATGTAACTTTAGTCACGTGAATAGTTGTCACCTGGTGCTACGCCAGTTTTAGTGACGTAACAGACTCGCTCATCGAGAGCTTTTTTTTTGTTACACGCCGGACTATTTGGCGTGGGTGTTCTGGAGGCGAAGAAGAAGTTGAAAAGGACGAAGATATTATGTTGTGATTCATAGTGACGATAATTGCTGTTCACACTGCCCTGCGCAACAGAATGCTGAAAAAGATCTCCTCTTAAAAATAGTGAGACGGCAAAGGTGTTTCATGTGGTGGTCGACATAAAGAACCAAGGACAGTCCAGCGTACGCAGGCTCCAAGGGGACACATCAGACGTGTTTTGTTAGTTTGCCGTTACGAAGGTAATGAACCTTGCTAATTAAACTACATGTCGTATATATTAAATTGGGGAAGTGTACATTTAAAATCCAATCTGCCGATGAAGGTCACTATCGTGAATTACCTAATTAAAGGCCGATAAACGGTTCTTCGCGCAAACTAGCGCACGTTTTTAGAGATTATTGCAAATCTGAACACGCCTCAACTGATAAAATTTCTTTTATAAGTGTAATAGCTGAACTTTCTTTATCGCGAATTGAACCTTGGGGCATCATTAACGCGTGGGTATTCGCACACAATGGCTAAGAGTAGGCTCCACATGTCATGTTGTATTGGCTATAGAACATGCTGTGACTGGCTAAACTTATTCATAAAGTGCTTTCATTTAGTGTGCGCTGGCCGAACAAGAAAACTACTCAATTATACGTTTAGATCGACAATCGAGTGTTTTAATTCCTCCAGGTAGGCGAAGTGACAGATAAATTTTTGCTGTTTATATCTACAATTCTAATGAACTCACAAGGATGAAATACAAGTAGTATATGTATTATTATTATGCAGCAAAATAAAGTGGCCGTGTCAACAACATGGCAAGTCAAATTGATAATATCAAATAATACAACTTCCCCTTTGTCTCTCTGGCCATCCACCGGAAAGTAACGTGTGCTTACCTCCAGTGGCCATCTGTATATTCATTTCAGGTCTGCGCAATAATTATTTACAGGCCAGGGTTTCATAAACCGCATGACGACCCGAAGAGTTTACTGAGGAATATGGCTGGAAAACAGCATCTTCAAAGAGATCGAGCGCCGTAGCCGGCCGAGTCAACAACACGTAAGCGCTGTGAGTCAGGCTGGGCATTGCATCAGCGGGGCTCGCAGCATGAAGACGGGTGGCCATAAATTGAAAAACCGGATAGTGAGAGCATCCCGCGTGCCACCGATGCATAAGGAACCCATCAAAATCTTGATCAGACCAAGGGGAGAACTTAACATAACCAAGACTGGGCCCACCGTCATTCGAAGGGCAATCGTCGACGAGCAACAGCGGGCTTCAGCAGCTCCACTGTAATACCTGTGTCACCCGGGCGGACAACAAGTCTTTTACATAAGCGGTCTTTTACGAATACTTTTTAATGAAGAGGCGTTGTGGCGCAGACACATGGCACCAACCATCTCCTTTTAGTGTTTTCTTTCGAAGACGCCACCGAAAGCGTGGCGCTAGCATTTAAAAGTAAAGCAATGAAAATAAAACAATGTATCTCAATACACAAATGAAAGACTCGTTGCGTTGCTCGTTTCTTCAAATAAATTTAAGAATAACGGATGAAGAAACCCCAATGTGAAGGTTTGTTGGCACTAGGTTAAGCGAGCGTTCGCATAACTAGCGAAATGGCGCGGCGCCAGTCCGAGCGTCACCACGTCATATTCCCGATGCGTTCTGGCTGCTCACTAGAGTAGAAAAGGAAATAACCATTAAAAGGGTTCATTACACCTTCTGCGGGATATTAAATTTGTTTCTACGAAGAGCCTTAGTGACAGAAAAATAAGCATTCGCTGTTTTTTTTTCCACCAGATGGAAAAGCTGGCACCCACTGGTTTCGAGGCTACTCATTCGGAGCCGTAAAAAAGATCGACGAACTCGGTTTACGAAAAAGACCGCTTTTGAAAATGAGTTCGCTCTCTGCCGTGTGTCTGCTGTCAGGATCTCTTTTGCTTAGAAGTATTTTAAGTTCTCGTGTGACAGGGGTATCAAACATTTATTTTTTTCAGGGAGCTCTCACGGATGTTGTATTTATTTTTAGCATGATTTTAGGGTTGATTGCTGCTAGCGCACCCCCCCCCCCCCCGCCCCCACTGTGAAGCTGCTTGATAGGCAATGTTTATATGGCAGAATAAGCTCGGTGCGTTTCATACCGTGTAGGTTGCAAAGAATATTTTATTGGTATTGGTACGCTAACTGTTATGTATCGTGGTGGAATTTCCTATTTGATGCATTTCTCTGTTGACAGAACAATCTCTGAAGCTCTCACGTGCAGACATTTGGTAGATCCTATGCCTTGTGGGAATTGGCTTCGCGCGAGGCAGTTGGCGAGTAATTGTCTGCGCTCGAACTTTCTTCATTATGCCGAGCGTTACGAGATGGATGGACGTGTTCTTTTAAGTGTTGTAGTTGTGTGCACACCGTGGGCTTACGAGCCACGTCGACTTCACTCACATTTAAAGAGTGACTTAAGCTCTGACGAAAGGTCATCGTTTTTTTTACCAGCATATATATTGTCACCCGCATCCAAAATGGAACATATCACCACATATTAAAAAGGCAGCTTCCGAAAACAAAGCACTACTTTAGCTAAAACCAAGCCAGTTCCGTGTTTATTGCGAATGATTACATGTTCGCGTATTTTAAAGACATGCAAAGTCGACTTATAGATGTTAGCGACGTTGTTTTACGAAGGCTCTTGTGTCGCTAGCTGGCTTCTTCATTTCGTCCTTGACCTTTCTTCATCGCATATTCAAACACATCAGGAGGGACAGGAGGGACCGCTTCGGCTCCTTGGGGTGACATCGTCAGCGTAGCTGTAGAATGTGTTGTTTGAAAAGAAACAGAATAAGAGTCACTAAGAGAGTATTTGTAACAGGTTGTTACCATAGAGAGAAATTGCGAAGTGTTTATGGCAGTGCACGTTTCCGGACACCAAGCTCAACATTCAATTTATTTCTATAAAACGTGATTCAACGTAATTCTACTAAAGTTAGCTGCTTTGGAAAGGGCCATTTGAAAACATATCGATGGGTGAAGTTTCGTTTGTTTATCCTCCTCACGTACGGGTGCCATGTAGTAAGAATACTCTCTGGGGTGCATTCCAAGAACTGGAAATGCTCGGGTCATGGAAGCGCATTAAGAAGTACAACTGCTTCAGAAACGCGTGAACGTTATTTTTGAGGATAAGTCGCAGTGGCTGTCTTTTTGCGATGTGACACTCATAACGTCTATAAAACATTTGCAGTTAACGTAACCATCAGTAGCAAAGAGCAGGCGTACCTATGATGGCCACAGCAACCACAGCGATGAACATGCCGAAAAACCCCTGCATCATTCCGGCTGCACAGAAATGTATGTGTTACAGAAGTCCTCCAAAACGCAACGTACTCTTTCGTATTTCTGCGCGTATAGCAAGACAACTCATGACACTGCTTGCATTTGTACACTGAACATTGTCAGAAAATGTACCTCCTTCAAAATAAACAGTAAATTAACGTAATACTGAAGCCTTAGGAAATGCGGAGCACCTGTGTTCTGCATAAACCTAAAGGGTTCGTCGAAAAAGCGCAATAAACAAATATTTACTACCGTGCCTCTCATACGTGTAGGTTGTGTTTTCAAAATCTGGAACAATTACTTTGAGGCCAGTGTCTTGTAAGAGGTGCTCGTAAAAGAGGCACGTCTTGTAATGTCTTCATTATTTCGCATAAGGCACTAACGAAAACCGAAGTATTTTCGTGCTACAGCAAAAATTTGCGGGTAACTTTACGTACTGTATAAATACGCATTCAAGACTTCAGAAATTATTTAGAAATTAACACTATTCATTATAGCATTCTTGAAAACTCGACACAAGGGTCCACACTTTAGGAAAGAAGTGGGCAGCTTGCACCAGTGGTGCAGGGCAGGAACCATCAGCGGAGCTAGTGTTCCACCTAGCTAAGTTTTGCTAGTAATGCCAAGTTTTTACTAGAGAAGCTAAGCTTTCGCTAGTTGTGCCAAGTATAACTAGACATGGTAAATACAGGTTATGTGACGGGCTTTGAGTCACGTGACTAGCTGTTGCGTGGTTTATGGCGGGGTCATGTCACGCCAGTAGCTATTGCGTGACGTTGCGTGGTTTCAGTCACATAATTAAGCGTCGCGTGATTTTTATTCACGGGACAGGATGTTGCGTGATGTTACGTGATTTTTAGTCACGGGACTAGTCATGTGATGTAATATAATTATAGTCGCGTGACTAGTTGGGTATGTTACATGATTGTTAGTCGCGTAATTGTTACATGTCTTCACGTGATTTTGGTGACGTCATCAGTTATTGCGGGGTGCTAAGTGATTTCAGGCACGTGACTAGCTATTACGTGGTGTGACATGATTTCTTGTCGCGTGACTAGGTGTTATGTGATGTTACGCGATTTTATTACCGTGACTAGTTCTGACGTTGCGTAATTGTTAGTTACGTAACAGACTCGCCAATCAGAGTTTTCGTGCGGGAGCGAAGCAGAAGTTTAAGAACACCAAGCAAGCGCGCACCGATTTCATCATCATCATTCCATCATCTGCCTGACTGAAACAATAATTCAATTCATGCTCAATGCGATTTCAAAGCCAATTTTTGGCTTTGGCCGAGAACTTCTTCATGTAAGTAAGTGCAGTGACCTTCTGTCGCAGGCTTCATCTTCCAGAAACTACCATCATCATCAGCTTGACTACACGCACTGCTGGGCAAAGGCCTTTCCCATGTTCTGCCGATTAATACGGTCGTGTGCTTGCTGCTGCCACGTTATACACGAAAACTTCTGAATCTCATCTGTCCACATAACCTTCTGTCTTCCCCTCACGTGTTTCCCTGCTCTTGGAGTCCACTCAGTTTCCCTTAATGACCAGCGGTTTTCCTGCCTACACGCGCTATGTACGCGGCCCATGTCTATTTCTTCTTCTTCATTCCAACTATTATATCGTTAACACCCGTTTGTTCCCTGACCCATTCGGCTCTGTTCCTGTTTCTCAAGGTTATAACCATCATTTTCCTTTCCATAGACGTTGCGTCGTCCTCAATTTAGGTTGAACCATATTTGTAATCATCCAGGTGGCTGCTCCGCAGGGAGCTGCATTTCGTGCCGATTTATGGTGATGATAACTCCTGTTCGCCCTGCCAAGCGCAACGAAATCCTAAAAGAGCTCCCATCTTTAAAAATCCCAAAAGTCGAAAAAGAACAACGGCATAGTAAGATACATCTGCTGAATCCTAGATGAAGACTGCATCATGATTCATAAATGCGCAAGCATCGCGTTAATGTACGTTCAACCCAGTCCTATTGCGCATGCCCACTAGAGATTCAAACAACACACACCTCCTTAATCATGTTGCCTTTTCTGCATAAAACGTATGAGTAGCTGTGCAAATGTAGCAATGTGGTTGTTTGTTTACCGACACTTGGCTCGATTGTATTCTTTGCTTCAACGGCACGAAACAGACACAAACTTTTAAAATGACTATTTGGTGAAGGTTTTAATTTTACGGATTCAAGCGCCTAACACCGTAATGATAAGAAGCGCCGCTCCCAGTACTTGCGATCGCGAATGTCTGTTGCTCAAGAGTGGTATGATCTCGAGGAAAAGTTATTTGCAACAGGAAGCGTCCCGTTAAACGCCAGAAAGAGATAATTTATTTAGAGAAAGGCAGAGAGGTCGGTCAGAAAACATTAGCAAACTTCCAGCCAATGAAACTGTTCAAGAAAGATTAGCACTGGAGGTATTGTAGCTGCGAGTTGAATTATAGGAAACAAACATTCCTTGTTTTTGTTCTTTTCCTGCTTGAGAATTGGAAATCTATACCAGATTTGCATTTTCCACGTCAGCGGTTTCGAAAAGCTCGCCCTTTTCAACGTAGTTTGATGAAAGTGCTTCTGGCTCAGCCATTTCTGGGTGCATATGAGTTTTACAGGTTGGCATCAGCGAATCTCGCATATTTTATATTAGGTGACCACATGAGATGGAAGGTTGTGGTCACATCAATTCTAAATTCTTGTTCTTCAGAAATTCACACACCTTGTTTATGTGCACTCTATATGTTATTAATTTTTGAGTCATAGGTAGCGATCATTCTGTGCTCAAGTAGGTTATTCGCAACTTTCCCTGAGCACTCGCCCCTATCAGGCGCTCTTCGAAGCGTCATATAAAGGTTCAACCTTGAATAAAACAACTTCTCAAATAACGGCGTGCGTCGGAGGCATTGCGTATAGTTTTCGATTTGTTCCCATGCCAGCACGCAAAACACTGCCGAAAGGCTTTCGTTGCGCACAAAGTTTTATGTAATTCCAGCATATTTCGTGTTTGTTGTCGTTATTATTGTGCTTGGCTCCACAAGGATCGCTGAATACGCTTTTGTTTGCGCAAGCACTTTAGTAAATTAGGAACATGTGCGAAGTTCGCCCACACGTGTTCTGTTCGTGTACGAAACTTAATAACAGAAAATGTCAAATAGGGCAGTCCCATAAACGCTTCGTTTCCAGAAATAATCATACAATTTCGCAACATAACACGACTAGCATTAAAAACTTGCCCACGGAGAAAATGTGACTGACGTTATGGCAGTTTTCCCGAAAACCTTCACTATATTGTGGCGGCTGCTTTCACCCCGGTGAGCAGACCGTTTTTTCGTGTTTGTTATCGTTATTGTGCTCCATGGCTCCACAAGGATCGCTGAATATGCTTTTGTTTGCGCAAGCACTTTAGTAAACTTAGGAACATGTGTGAAGTTCGCCCAACACGTGTTCTGTTCGTGTACGAAACTTAATGACAGAAATTGTCAAATAGGGCAGTCCCATAAACGCTTCGTTTCCATAAAAATCATACAATTTCGCAACATAACACGACGAGCATTAAAAACTTGCGCACGGAGAAAATGTGACTGACGTTATGGCAGTTTTCCAGAAAACCTTCACTATATTGTGGCGGCTGCTTTCACCCCGGTGAGCAGACCGTTATTTCGTGTTTGTTATCGTTATTATTGTGCTGGCTCCACAAGGATCGGTGAATATGCTTTTGTTTGCGCAAGCACTTTAGTAAATTAGGAACATGTGCGAAGTTCGCCCACGCGTGTTCTGTTCGTGTACGAAACTTAATGACAGAAATTGTCAAATAGGGCAGTCCCATAAACGCTTCGTTTCCATAAAAATCATACAATTTCGCAACATAACACGACGAGCATTAAAAACTTGCGCACGGAGAAAATGTGACTGACGTTATGGCAGTTTTCCAGAAAACCTTCACTATATTGTGGCGGCTGCTTTTCACCCCGGTGAGCAGACCGTTATTTCGTGTTTGTTATCGTTATTATTGTGCTTGGCTCCAGAGATTGTCAAATAAGGCACTCCAAAGATTATAGGCGATGAACTATATTGTATTAATCCGCTTTAGCAGCGAAACCAGCAGTATATTTACGATAGACAAGTGCACGTTGTGGTAGATTTTTTTCCGGGGTGGATGTGGAGAGTGTTTCGCTCTCATTCAACGCCGATATTTGGGAGTTTATCGCTCGCGAAAAATTGAAAAAGCAGCTCCAAACTAGTGCTTGCTGCAGCTTTTAGAGCATCAGAAGTGGGAATCGCACGGCTCGTTTCTTTTTTTCGAGTATCAGGCATGCAACTGAATGTTGAGGCAAAAAATTCCTTTCCTATTTCATGAATTTGTACTCAGACATATAAATTCTCTCAAGATAAGCCATACCGAATACCAGAAAATTTCACACGGCCATTTAATAGAAAAAAAACATGTTGTTCAGGTACAATGAGTTCTTAATTTCTCCCATTATTATTGCGCTTCCTTGACATATGCAAACCTCCTTTTTATAATGAGACTTATTGTAATGGTGAAGGCGTATTCTTAATTTTGTACTCTTCTGCATAACGTATAGGTTGGGAAATACAATGTTCAAATGACATACAGAGAAAATCAAAGGAAAGGCGGGGAGGTTCACCTGGTCGTAACCGCTTTGCTACTATACGTGGGCGAAGGGGGAAAGTGGAAGAAAAGAATAGAGAAGGGAAGAAGGAAAGAGAAAACAAGTAATACGCACACACAAAGCAGTGTTCAGCGCGCACACACAGACAGTCACAACCACGAAATATTTCAGATCAGTCCCCATGGCTGTTGCCTGAAGGCAAGCAAGAATTCAAGACGTTAAAATAGTGGGGCTCTTCGATTTTCCACTTCTGGCTACCCGCGGGCTGCCAGAGTCCAGCCAGAGCGCGCTCGATTTTCTCGGGCTGCTCCGTCCCCCCCGCGGCGCACTTCCGGTTGGTGTTCGTTTTTCTCGGGCTTGGACGGTTCTGGCGACCCGCGGGGAGCCCGAGGGTCGCCAGAAGCGTCCAGGACAATTTAGTCGTGGAAGCTCAGTCTTTCAAAGAACTGGTTCCAATGAATCCCGAACTTCCATTGCACATTGAGCTGAATTGTCATTCTGCTGTGGAGAGTGTGCACCGCGGTTATGAGAGACCTGAACACAGCCAGGACTTCTGGGTTTTCGCGTGGCAACCATTTGTGGAAGATAAAGAGCATTGCGGGACATTCCGTGTAGTCTCTTTATTGAGTGTGCAATGGTGGCAGTGAGGACCCCGCGACATCCACCTCCGCCTTGCAAAGCCTCTGCGTCTTTTCGGCTCTCCGATTCTGATGCATGGTGATGGACGGTGGTAGTGCCGGCAGCGTGTGAACTGTGGTGGTGAGTCAACGCACAAAGAGGCTGATGATGTTGTTAGAAATTAAACGACGCTCGCGTCGACGATGGACCTCTAAGACTACTGCAATCCTATCTGGACGGACAGCGCGATCTATTACTCCGACAGACCATCAGACTTAAGCGAAATATGATGAGAAGTATTTCAGAAAGCGTCCGTGAAAACGACTTCAGGGAAATGCTCTCCCTGCTCGAATATCTCCGGCTCCGCCTAGTGGTGGCACGCACGAGCATTGTCTCCTTCCGCCGAAGCGCTTGAAATACAATTTAATAAATGACACATGACATTAATAAAAGACGCATGACACAAGAAGTGTCATGCGTCTATTTCCGAAATAGTTCAACGTATGCACGCTGAGTGGAACTATTTGGGCTGGGTCACCACTGAACACGTTCAGGCCCATAAACATATTGCGACCGGGAGCTAGTACGCCTTGGACAATATGCCGTGATTCAACAAGACATTCCAAAAAATTCACCTCAGTGCCAAATGAAGCTGTGGTTGGGATCGCAGTAGATATTGCAGCCATCCTTTTTTTATAATTAGCAGTGTTTGAAGCATAGGCAGCATATCCTGCTATTTATACAGCTCCCATAATACTTAAATAAAGCTAAAATGAAAGCCATCAGCTCTCTATGTGGTGCGATACAACGGAGCACTTCTGTAAATTTAGGCGTAAAACATTCTCACGAAACATAATTTTTATGCCCGATGTACTTTTCTACAAAATGTCCTGGCAGCTACTGGCGTTCTTTCGACAAGATTTTCTTAAAATATTCACAGCGCTCCTTTTGAGGAGGACAGGGCACAACAGTGCACGACGGGACATGCACTGCATTTCTCGGTCCTGTCATCGACAAAAGTAGGTATGCAATAATTTTAACTAAAAATGTTTCAACAAACAGCTCTGGAACGTGTCTTGTCACGCATGAACTATGTGCTGTAGATGAGGCCTTCCTTTTTCCTTTATTTGCCCATTTTCAAATATGACGCATTTTAATCTCGCGCTGTCTGTTTGCAAAGAATTAGAGACACGCCACTTTGTTGCGATGCTCCTGAAGAACTGCAAGTAATCATTATCGTCATTTTTACACCATCTGATATAGATAAAAAAGGCCACTTGACAGCTACGATACTAGCCAATTTGCATAGAACATGTAAAAGTTGGCTTAACAAACCTTTGAGTACCCTGGAGCACTGCGCTGCTTGGCACATAACACGTTTATGATAGACACAAAGTCTCATCAGCCTTGCTATTGAGAAATTCAGCCTAGGAAAATATGGCACAGAGTAGAGGAAAACAATAGGTCCCCTTCTGTCTGTGTTCGAACTCTGCCATGGAGCAGATTAGGCAATGAAATGGTGCGAGATAGCTCAAGAATACTGTTACATACGTTTTGAACAAACAAATAAGACATCCTTGGCGAAGGTTGCAGTGTCATGTTGCATTAGTACTTAGTGAATTACTAATATTCTGATAGCAGAGTTAAGCAGTTGAATATATTGTAGATACAAGTACCGCAATCTTTAGTTGGATAAAATTCAACTTGAGAGATCTTACGTGCTGTCAGAAAAATTGATACTTTTTCTTATTTAGCCTTTCACCTGAGCTAAAACCAACAAAGAAAATGCAAAGCGCACACCTGACTTACTTAACAAACAAGTCTACCAAGAGAAGAGTATAGCTGAATTATTACGAATTTATTGGTTAATAATTTGAAATGGCTAATACATTTTGTGGTATCCAAGGAGCGACAATTTTCTGGAACATACACAAATGAAGTATTCTCAGAGATACGGACACGTTCTATAGATGTATCTTATGGCAACTTACCTCTGAACAAGTTTTGTCGTGAACGAAGTGGTTTTCATAAAGGGAGCTGCGCAGAACCGCTGCTTTTATAGCCCGAAAAAGAACTAACACCACGTGTACAATCATGTGAAATAAGAAAGAATAATATGCGTGCCAATTTCCATTTCTGTGGTACATAATTACACATGCCAAAAGCCACTCTAACTCATTGCTCTGTCTGGTTGCCTGTCACTCACATGTTCATCTGACTATATGATCAGCGATGTACGTATCTCAAAAGAAATAACAAATAACCAATTACATTTATTATTTCGACTTTTGACAGAGGTTATCTTATGCAATCTTATCCACAATTCTTTGATATGACAGCCACTGTATGTACGAAACAATCTGGCATTTATTATTTGGAGACGTGAGAGAAAGCATTGTACGGGCGTACGAGCAATACGGGCGTACTTTAACATACCCAGAAGATATACAGCCAATGTCGAACGTAACATGAAAAGTGCAGAAAATATTGGTTGCCTTTCTTACATTTTCCTGCAACCGCAAAGGCACGAATCTTGCGAAGTTTGCTAGCGCATTATTTCGCAAGCAAAGAAACTTTACCAATACATTGAAAATTGCCAATAGGCACAGAGAAAAGTTTTTGTCATTATAAAAGTCGACAGCGTTTTAACAGCTTTACATATGGTTAACATGTGCCTTCCAGTAGTTTTATGAGAGATTCACTTCTACTACTGCGAGTAACTAACGGAAGCCATAATCGAAAAGACAAGTGAAACACCCACAAAAACTTTAAATATTACTACATTTCTTCAAATCAATAGGGTCACGAATAGCAGCAAAGACTTGTTTGAAACGTGATCTTGTGCGGGAATGTATACAACTTATAAACGCTTGCAGTAATTACTTCTATTTCTATGCCAAAAATTCACCGAATGAAACTTTAAAGTATGCTTTAGCTCGCTGCAAGCTGCGCCTTCATGTTGATCACCTTTCTGGAATTCTATCGGCGTCAATTATAAGGACACGTAACGGAGCTACTTGGTCTTTGACGCCTGCGTATGTCATTGCATGTCCCATCTGAGTCCTGGTGTTCTTAGCGCCATATTCCTTGTACTCAAAGGGACATAATATATATAGCCACAATAGGGGGGATTGGTTGTTGTGTTCATACCTGCATATAATCACATCGCCGTCGCAGCACGCACTACCCCGCTTACGTCCACTTCGGCGGTACGGTATTTACAATACAGAGCCGCGTAACCGAAAACCGCAGGTTCAATACCGTTGGTGACGGTAGCATTTTGATTGAGACGAAATGCTACATTCCTGTGTACTCTGGGATATCTGGGCACAATAAATAACACCGGATGGCCTTAAACTAAAGAGCAACAGCCTATGGCTCATGAAAACTCTCGTGTTCATGCGTTGCGGATGATCATATTTCCAAATTATCTCGCTGACGTACGAAGCAAACGCCGAGAGCAGGATGGAACAATAAAGAAGAGCTTTCTTTGCTGCAGAAAAACCTGACGCTCCGACATAACTGCAATAGGACAAGCCAAGGCCGCAGTGAGCTTCGCTGCTAGGATCACGAGAGTCTTGAAATTCCTAGGAAGGCATCAACATCTATAACGCAAGGAGGCTATAGAAACGTTACCACGAAGACATTTAATAGCGCCTATTAGAATCTGCACGGCAAAATGCACTGTCTATGAATGGATATTATTAAAATTTTCGTGGTCATTGTAGAGTGCGCGCGAGATGTAATTCCCTAAGCGTCCGCGTTAACTTTTCATGATGTCGTTAACAAGTTAAGCATTACCGCCGCATGCCATGGCTTCAACCTATACCTTGAAGGAAGTTGCCCAAGTTGCTGTCATACGGCGCACCATGGTTATCCCGACCGTCACGGAAACATATTCAAACGCACTGAAACACATTGCAACGTAGAAAGCTCCGCAGAGGTTGACGTGCACC
>JALIZH010015532.1:0-18480 GCA_030522465.1 Rhipicephalus appendiculatus
AGAGAGAGAGAGAGAGAGAGAGAGAGAGAAGATTGTCAGTAGCGCTTTACACGAGTGGATCGCTTCCATATCTGCAGTGCAATTGTCACCTGTAAAGCGTGCTTTTTCTTACAGTTGGTGTCGTTGCAAGAAAGCCAACCTTTCACCAAAATGGGGACAATCCGTCGGAGGAGGAGGAGGATACAACTTTATTTAAAAGAAATTGTTCAGGGGTTTGGAGCTGGCCGCTTGTCTGCGGCGACCTCTTCTGCCCATGCAACGACGGCTTTTTGCAGTTCTACGTCGGGGGACCGTATGTCGCTTCTGAGGGAGCTGGCAGAAGCTCTCTGGGTGGGGGAAGGCCCTCGCATTTTCAGAGGATGTGACGTTGGTTTGCTATGGCATTTTTATCACAATTTTTGCATACTGAATCAACCTCTCCGCCTGTGAAAAGTGCCAAGCGGTGAGGAGTGGTTAGGGTGTTAGTTTGAATTCGGCGGAGGACAGTGGCCTGCGCTCTTGTAAGGGAAGTGGTGAAAATGCTAATTGATACCTCTGGATGTCTTCCTTGCTTTAAGACGAAAACCTTATATGCCTCATGCGAACGTGGCCTCAAAGCGAAAAGCTGGCCTCGAAACGAAACTGAATAAAATTTGGATCATCTGGTCTTTTTTACCGTGCACTGATATCGCACAGTACACGGACCCCTAGCATTTCGCCTCAATCGAAGTGAGACCGCCGTGGCCGGGATCGAACCCGCTACCTTCGGGTCAGCAGCCGAGCACCACAACCTCTGCTACCCCGAGGCGAACGAATACGCCTACCTCGGACGGTGTGCTCGTTTCTCAGCGACGCGGCGCAGTCTAAGCTTTTTTTTCTGTCCAGTATAAACGGTTTGACCTACTTTTGAGCACGCGTTTCCATTTATTACCTTCCTGGATAAACGTTTGGCGGTACAAATGTGTAGGGGGGAATAGTTGGTGGGTTTGGGGGGAGCAGGCAATCCCATTCGGCATAAATCCTATAAAGGCCTTTCACGGAGCGAACACCCCCCAGCAGCGTCCTTCAAGAAGCGTCGCCCAATCAGCGTTCGGTCAGAGGAGGAGTAGGAGGAAGGGGAGGAGGGTTGTTTCCTGCAGGCTGGCCTAGCCTCGAAAAGGTATCCGACCATTGTTCCAAACACACCATTTCATGGATTGTGCAACCGTCTGGTGGCATATAGGGCAGCGCTTCAAAATGGGGAACTATATGTCGAGTACAGAGTTATTTGGGCAAGAGAACCACTTCGCAAGAGAAGCACAAGCTGAAGAGCACACTTTTGGGCAAATCCAACGTGCAATCACGACGACAACGACGACGAAGAAGAAAAAAGAACAAGAAGAAGAAGGACTGAAGAGACGCGTCATAAATTACGGTGAAATTACTTGTGCATTCATTCAACAGTTGTTCGTGAATTACCAAATGAAACATGTTCAGTTGAGCGAACACTTGAGACTGAGAATAACGCGACGCAACGCCCATTTTCCGAACAGCGAACAGCTTAGATTGCAAAATCGAGTAAATACGCTGTGTGAACTCTACTTTTCATTTGCGTGCTCGCTGAGATACAAATGATGGCGAAACACTTACAGTGTCACGAAAGTTGCAGAAGGTATAGGTCCCGACAGCAAAAGGCGGCACCCACAACAACCCTTAATGGTAAAGAAAGTTACGCCAGCTACAGAGCTACTTAGCACTCTCCACATGACCATCTCCCCTACCAAGTTTTAAGGTTCGTTCACACCTGCGACTGGTCGCAAACGGTCTCCAATGGCCGCTTCGGTCGCAAAGCGACTGGCTTGGCTCCGTCGCTCGCTGCTAGATTTTTTCAGTCGCGCGACGGCAGTCGCAAACCTCTGAACCAGTGTTGTACGGAACGGCGTTCCAAGGAACGACGTTCCAGGAACTAGTTCCTTTTGGCAGGAACGAAGGAACGCCACCGTTCCATTCAGGATCGGTGGAACTGTAACGGTAACTCGTTACATTTAAGCAGGAACGGTAGAGGGAACGGCGTTCCTTGTGTAGACATTCCACAGCATTCAACAGGCGCACGCACGCAGCACATCATGCAGGAGAGGGCGGATGGGCGACCGTGTGAGGCGCGAAAAATGTAGCGCCCGCCCATCATGTGACTAGAGAGGCTAGAAGGGTTTGGCTAGTGTCGGGAGCAGACGGCTCTGCCAGCCGCCGGGGTGAAACCTGTTTTTATGACGCCGTTAGGTGGCGCTGCGCTCATGAGACGAGTTAGAGACGAGCTGTCCCCGCTGCCGGTTTGTTTGCTTGCGGTGGTGTGTGGTTGTATGGAAGCGCGAGTTTTGTTCGTATCTGCACGTTCTGAGTCAAAGTACGCCTCTCACTTTTCTGCGGCTTACCTGATATGTTTCCCGTAACATATCAAGTGTGACATTACCGTGATTTTTTTCGTATTTTTCAGTATGCTTGCTAAGGCCGGACATGCTTCGTGCCGCTGTTCGTGCCGCTGTGCAAGGGCGGGTACAAAACGGTTGCAGAAAAAGTTTTCCTGCTCCGCGCTCCCCGGCGGACGCTCTTCGTCGAGAAGAATGGGCAAAGAACACGAAAGAGAAGATAAAGTGCTAGGCGAGCATTGCGTCGTGTGTTTGGGTATAATGATCACCCCCCCCCCCCCCCCCCCCCCAGAGCAGTTTTTGCTCATGGTTAACAATCTTGCGTTCTACAATTCAGAGAAACCACTTAGGAGTGGTAACTCGCCATCAGAGATCATAAGCGCACTCTTGGGGCCATCAGACATTGGAAAACAAAAGGCAGCACGCATTGCAAGCCTAACTGATGAACTCTTGGATGAAGGACACCTCGCAACTGCTTCAGCTGTGCTCGAAGCCAGCGGTATTTTTTACCACAAAGGCTTTGTTGAAAAGAAAAATGACAGCCATTTAATTTTCTACGTGGCTGGCTATGTCGTCAGGAAGGCATTTAAAAGGTTCCCGTGCCCCATATGAATTGCGTTTGCCTTAGCCTTGCCTTTGCAGGCTGAGAAAAATGAGAATGCCTCATTGACGAGGAACTTTCACCATGTGGGTATGTGGGCTTACTGTACCCGTCCAAACGCCTTGAAGACTTGATTGCAAAGTTGGAGAATGCGTTTGCCGTGTTTTTTTTTTTTTCAGCAGAAATAAGCTGTATATACTGAAAGTATGCTCATTTTCAGAATTTTTGCAAGGGCACGACCTCCAAAAAATCTGGTTACAGTGAACATAGCCAAGCGCTCAATGCAGAATAAACGTCGTGGTTTCATTCATTCACAAGAGAGATTATGTTCTATAGTTTAACGAGGCTGCATTTCTTCACCAAAGCCAACAAAGAGAAGTCTACGCAACGTGATCGAGAAGAAAAAAAAATTACACCATCTCCCGCTAAAGGGAACCATGTGTAGATGTGAAGCAGCGGGCGCTAACGCTTACACTGGCCGTGGCGTTGACGCTGGCGCTATCGCAGCGTTGCGCAGGAGAGAAAACTGAGGAGGCGCAAAGCACGCAGTGATGGAGCGGTGTTTCCTACTGGAACATGCCAATCGCTGCTAATGGGCAATGAGAGACAGAAGATTCCGACTGTACACAGAGACCCGCAGTGCGCTTTTAGTTAACGCGCACGCTGCGAATTTTTATTGTTCAACAACGCACAGGAGAAATCTCCCACCGGCACCACCTTGGAGGTCAAGATCCATTGCCATATATACGCGATGGACAGTGAACGGTTGTGCAGCGCGAGCAGTCGGTTTTTTCAACCAAGAAACTCGCTAGCAGACGCTGCCTGCGTCGGCGTCACGAGGCGAGAGAGGGGGGGAGCGTAGGAGAGGAGAGAGAGAGAGAGGGGGGGGGACGCGCATGCGCAGTGGGGGGTGGACGCTGTGGGCAGGGATGCCTAGAGGAGAGAGGGGGGGAGCGTAGGAGAGGTGAGAGAGGGGGGGACGCGCATGCGCAGTGGGAGCCCAGGCAGGGATTCCCAGAGGAGAGAGGGGGGAGCATAGGAGGGGAGAGAGGAGGGGAGGCGCATGCGCAGTGAGGGTGTGGTTGCCGCGGGGAGGGATGCCTAGAGGAGAGAGAGGGGGGAGGAGAGGTTTTTTTTTTATTTTTATTTTTTTAAAGGGTTTGTGCATGCGCAGTAAGGGAGGCCACGCCGCACACCACCACCGGATTAAGCTTCGCCATAAGATGCTTCACATCTAAAAGCTGCTCACAATGAGGCGCTGTCTGTCGCCTCCGAACTGCAGCATCGAAATATTGAACTCAACCATTAATTATGCCGTTTGATCACTGCGTCTCCGTAGCGGAAACGATCATGCGTTCCGAACCTGAGGGCCGAATTTTGGTCGTTCTTATCATAGGCGCAGCCAGAATTTTTTTCGGAGGGGGGGGGGGGGGGTTCAACCATAGTTTGTATGTGTACGTCAGTGGCGTAGCCAGGGGTGGCACACCAGGCCCGTGCCCCCCTCCCCCCTCCCCCCTCCCCCGAAATGTTTTTTCGCCATGGATATACAGAGCGAAAAATGACCATTTCAAGGAGGTGCCCCCACCCCCCGAAAAAAAATTCTGGCTAAGCCCCTGGTGTGCGTGTATATATGCGCAAGCAAAACTGAAAAATTTCGGGGGGGATTTGAACTCCACCCCCCTTGGCTACGCCCATGGTTTTTATTCAGCGATACTGTTTCCCACTTACAAGACTTTTTCTTTTTTTTTTTCTGGAAGCATGAAATAACTTACATTCAAGCAGAGTAGTGAGAATGTTTGAAGTAAAAAATCAATAATACACCACCTAATCTATAATGAAAGCGGCCCAGAACTCAAACGGTGGGATGCAAGAACTGCTAGCGTCTGCTTCTAATTAAGCGCAGTTCTAGGCAACATTGCTAGAACCTGTTCTATATATATATATAGAACAGGTTCTATAAACGTTGGTTCTAGGGGCGACCCGGGTGACCGACCAAACATAGAGCTGCCCAAGAATACTACGCAGAAGATCACGATGCTCGTATTGTCCCGTCTGCATGAGCTAAGCAACTAGTGCGAGCATGCAGATAAATTATACAAAAATGCGCACCGAAAACGCACTGCTGGCTGTCGCTCGTAAGCGGGCGAAAGCGCGCGCGCCCCGCGCCAGTAGTGTCCCTGTATATGCTACCGCAGGTAGCAGAGTTGCGCATAACTTTCCTTGCGCCGCTCGCGCCGCTATTCGGCGAGCGCCGTCACGTGGTGGAAGATGACGTCAAATGTTCAATTTCGCCGCGGCGAAGCCAACTTTACGGACACGACGGCGCGGCTCCCACACCGACTTGTTTCCGTCAGTTTCATCGTCATTGTTTCTTCGAACAGAGAAACAGCCGTGAATGGTGGTAAATGACGAATGCTACTTTGTCAGTGGTCACTAGCGTGACCACTGACAAACGTTTTGGCGACGGTCACCGAGCAGCTTGCTTAGGCGGCCAAAATACACCCACCTGATTGTCGACCACACGTGCGCGAAGTTTCTTTAAAACGCCCTTAAAAGCAAATAGTGCGGGCCTTCCGGCGAGGCTAGAAAACGTCGTGAGCATGCTGAAAATAATCGCACCATTTTCGTTGCAAGGTACCACGCGGTAGCAAGCGAACTTTTGAGCTGTTCGATCGTAGCATGCATGAGAAAACTGTGGTGGTGGGATCGGCTTCCGCTGTAGTATTCGCTGTGCACGCGACTCGGACGCACTTTTTGTCAGAACCTAGCCATATACAGCTTCCTACCTTCTGTTCACATAGGGCACCTTTGAATCATTTTAACGATCACTTAATTCACGTTAAATTAACTCCTTCACCTTTAGTTCACTAATGGGCCTTACGCTCACTAATTCTCACTCGGTTCACTTAGCTGATAGTTTGTTGCGCGTATAAGCCACTGCTCCGTCGTCCTGCACTTCCCCCGGGAACAATGTCAAATTGCTGCTGTACCGTGTATACGCATCGTTTTCTCCGCGGACGCGATGCTGGAGGACCTACAGCCATATGCAGCTTCGCTGTAAAGGTGCAATATGCTGAGCGCGTGCGAATAAGTCCGCGGAACGTCGCCCGCGCCGGAACGTCGCGCCGTATTTGTCTCCTGCACGCCCGACGAGTGGCTTCACTGCACAGCCGTTGAACATAATGGCGGACCTATGCGCAACTCTGCTCCCGTAGGGAGCATATACAGTAACTCTACGCGCCAGCGGGCCGCAGCGCCACCTGTGCGCCGTCATAGGAAATGATTTCAACTGCTCCGACCCGTTCACAACACTAGCCAAACCCTTCTAGCCTCTATAATGTGACTACGATGCATCCTGGTTTTTACTTCAAGGCGCCCGCCGGGGGGCGCAGGCAAGCGAAAGACGCCGAGACTGACCACGTGCTGGAGGAATTTTTTTTTACTGCAGAGATGTTAGCCTCCATCCAGCAGAGATGTTAGGCGCCGTCCTTTTCTGCTTCTAGTTCTCTCCCTGCCACGGAATCCCACTTTTATTGCGATAGCAATTATATGGACACTCGCGGCTGGTTCTCGCCGTCGGCGTCGGCGTCATTTGCCGTATATGTATATGTATATATATAACCGGGCCCGCCCGTCGTTCGTGAGCGTGAAAAGACGCGAAGGGGGGGAGGGGGGGGTCCCTCGAGCGACCTTCGATTTTACGAGCGGGGGGCGCGCGCGTTATCTCCCCTTCTCGGCGGCCGACAACGGGCGGGGGGGGGGGGGGGGGGGGCGACGTTCGATTTTACGAGCGCGGGCGCGGGCGCGCGCGTTATCTCCCCTTCTCGGCGGCCGACGGCGGGGGGGGGCCGGTGTACCCTTCTACGTGCTGCGCTCTCAACGCGAAGAGAATTCTCTTAAACAAGCGTTTTCTAGAGTTGCGTGAGATCGGATCCAAAAAGAGTTAGCTGCCAGCCTCACTTCGTATAACATTACAATTTTTTGCTATCGCATTCATTGCTTCACCCTTGCGGTGAAACTGTGACTTTTTTTTCGACCCGTCGTCATGCCGATTAACGCGCGCCGCGCTCCCCCCGCTGACCAGCGCGCCGGCTTGGTCATGAAAAGACTTGTTTTTAGAGCCGCGAAGAGCAGCGGAAGGGGGTGTTATTCTTCGAATGTTGCTGCCAAAAGGTGTACGTTGTTCTGTACCGCGGCGACGACAGCATTTGTTGGAAAGCCGCAGTGTGCCCCGAACTTTTAGACTGCAAAACGCTCGGCTGAGAACCGAGGCAGGATACCGTTCCCACGGAAGAAGCTGCACGTGTACGAGCCACCTACGCGGTCACCTTAAACGGGTTGTCTCACTTGATTATTGGAGAACCCTCGCCTAATTAAAAAGGGGCGTCGTCAATATTTTGAGGGCGGACTTTGTGACAATGCAATGCGCATTATTGGACCCATGTCAGTGGTCCCTTTTCCCCCAGGAAGAGAATAAGGGGACACGAAGGGGATTTAAGCGCAGGATATCGATTCGCCCTGATAACCAGTCTAGTTGCTTGTCAAACAAGGTGTAGAAATAGATCAACGAGTATCCCTTCTAGAAGTTTTAATGTGCGCTTTTAATCGGCTGGCCCCCTAAACTTAGCCATTGATGCCTAGTTGAGACACATCGGCAACGTAGGCATCGGGACTTCAATCTCAGGTTAGCTCAACCTGCCTGAGATCTCCTCCGAGCACTAGCTCCCGGAAGCATCGGCGTTGCAACTCGGACCCATCGACATCGCAGTCATGCAAGAACTCTTCGGGACTTCTCGCATCCGATCGTCGTGGACGCAACGCTGCCGGTCATCTCACGTATGCCTTCACCTGTTTATACCATCGAACATTCACGTCTTTTCGGTTTAATTTTATTCCATTTTTTTTTGTTCAGTGTTAGTTCAGTTTGTGTATTTTGTAAGCTTATTGTTTGACTCTATTTGTAAATTGTTAGTTTACTTGAAGTGTAACTTCAAGTGCTTGTGCCGCAACAGCTAAATTAAAGCTGTTGTTTTGTTCAACGTTGAAACGTTGAAAAGTACCACATGATCAACGTTGAAACGTTGAAAAGTACCACATGTGTTGGACTTGAAATAGACGAGCACGAAAATTGCAGTTACATGTATGTAGTAAGGCCGGTGCTCTCGAAAAAAATTGTCTAGGAGCGCTTATTTAGATTCCGTTACCTATGTGTAACCTGCTGTCGGCAATGTTAAATTCGTTTGATATATGTAGCTCGATGGGAGATTTAAATTGCTCACTTTATTTCGCCTCAGGATTATCCGACACTATATATTTATTAAAAACTCAAATGTAACGTTAATGTAACGATACGTTCCTATTTTGGAAATGTAACTGGAACGAGTTCCTTTTGCATTTGAGGAACTTGTAACGGGAACTCGTTCCGAAATTGGGAAGGAACGAGGAACGAGTTTTCGTTCCTGTTTTAGAGGAACGTGTACAACACTGCTCTGAACCGATCACGTGCGCAGGGACACGGCGTTCAGTTTATTTTACAAGGCAACGGCAATGCGAGCCATATGCGAGCACACGTGAATTCTGAGTGGCTCACCTCTCGAGGCTTGTAGGTCTATCATAATGCGTCTCTACCTCTACTACAGCATCCCTCATTTCGCACGCAGTTGTGAACGCGGGTCGCCTTGAGTCGATTTTTGGTCGTCGCTCGCAAATGGCCGCGCCACGAATGTTAGTCGCAGACGCGAACAAGCCTTTACAGTAAAATGTCGAAATTTGGCTGTAATTCAGAAGCAAGCAGCTCCCAAATGGCATCCACCGCAAATATAGCTGGTAATGACGAATGATCTTGCACGACTTTGTCAGATTTAAAGTTCGGCCCCCGTCGGAACAGTACACCTCATGAACGGTCAGTATACGTGCAGCTCGCTGGAGGCACGAGCAACCGGCTACGACTGGAAACTGGAAGTTAATATGGCGTCTTATACTCTTCATAACTTCTCCCGCATTCTGACAAGCCGCGTTCCGACAGAAAAGAAAGTCGGCTATACGTCGTCACTTTTGCTGGCACGCATTACGATAGACCTAGAAACCGGGAGAGGTGAGCCTTTATTCCCGAATCAGACTTTGTCAGAAATGCACCTAACTGCCGGCGAACCGCGCAGCGACGAAGCTCTCTAGATGATTGGCACCGCATACCATAGCCCCACAGAGTGCAGTGCGCCTCACCATGTGCTCTTTTATAAGCCCCTCTCCTGGCTCGCAGTTTCTCTGCCGCCTTGTTAGTGGGCGGCGGACCAAGACTCTCCCTAATTAGGGACGCTGCGTCTTGAGACACACCAGCCGCACGTCGGAACGCGCCGCTGAAGAACAATAGAAAAAGAAGGAAAGAACGTATGCCCACTGTCGTGGCCGAGTGCTGGAACGCCGAGGCTGCAGGCGCATATAGCTGTCACGCTACGGCGCTGAATACTGAACGACAGTGGGGACATTATTGCACTAAATATTATAATAACCCGATGCTGTCTCCCTGCAATAAGGCTCAGAGAGATCTGCCGGTAGTTGAGTGAATAAATAAGTTAATTAGTTTTGCGCGGTGTGGTGGTGCTACGGGCGAAGTCAGCCTTGCAGTAATAATTATATCTGGGGCTTTACGCGCCAGAACCACTACGTGATTATGATGCACGCCGTAGTTAGTGGAGGGCTTCCGGAATTTTGACCATTTGGTGTTCCTTGACGTACGCTGAAATCGCACAGTACACGGGCCTCCAGCATTACCAGCATGTCATCGGAGCTGGTACTTCTGAGCATTTAGTAATTATGGCATCACGAGTTACGTTTCAGAGCTAAGCAGCTGAGTCGAGTAACGAAGCGCGTTGAGTAAGTCGCTTGATGAAACAATCACTCATCACTATTGAAATCAGCATCATCGACGCCCAAAACGTAAATGCTTAATACGTAAGTATGATATATGCAGGCGCATTGCGGTTTTATCGCCAAACAATAATGTCGTTTAGAGGTTCGATGTAATCTCATTCGGCCGAACACAATGGTGAAAAGAAAACGTGATGGAAAGATTGCTCTTGTTTCTTTGTGCAGCGTCAACGTACTTACTTAGCCGAACCCAAGACCTTCAGCCACGGCGGCTGAGGTTCTCCACTATTGTGAAAGACAGCGCAGTTTTCCCTTTGCGACACCTTCTTTTATTGAGATGATGTAAGGAGATGTTGGAGCACAAGTAAAGCACCGGCTACTCCTTAGCTCTTAGAGATGTCTAACATAGAGCACATCATAGGGTCCTTCTCGATGCTTTCCATGAGGAAAGTAAAGGCTAACCAAGACGCACGAGCCCTTTCGAGCGTCTGCATCTTAAGTAAGAAAAACCGAGATGTGTCAGCGTATCAAGTTATGAATTAACGCTCAATTGAGTCAGTCCCGTCTTTGTTGAAAAACGTGTCTCGAGAGTATATATAAACTGTAATCAACTGTACTAGCGAAGAGGAGGGCGGCGTTGACAATATAAACGACGACAAAAGGCTCGACAAGCGCGAAGACTCCGTTTATAGATCGGCAAAAAAAAAAAAAAAGAAATGATCGCGACGCGTGAAAGGATATCAGCGGGTACGACAGGCAAGAGTGACTATACGCGGTGCGAATGGCAAACCGCGCCGGACAGCGAAAGGTCTTCAAAATTTCACCCGACACGTGGTCGCTGCTTTCGCCTATAGCGTGTATAGGCTGCCGGATAGAGCCGACGAACGCAGCTCAAATGAATCGGGGCGTTTAACGCGGTTAACAGTGAAAAACGACTTCCTCGGCAGTTCACTCCTCCGGCTCTCGCTGCCGGCAGTCCAGCGTGCGCCGCCTGCTCGCCTCGTTTATTTGATATTTCCTGACGGTAGCGTTTGTTTATGCTTTTCTTTTATTCTAGACAAAGCCGAAGTTCTTTCACTCTCTCTCTCTCTCTCTGTTCGCAGCCGTGACGCAGCTACATGGCCGCCACCACCACAGCTGCGTTCAATCGGCCAATTTGCTCACCCCCTCCTGCCTTTTCAAGCCTTGCTCCCCCCCTTACCACCCAAAACCCTCGAACAACGCATGGTTCCTCTATCAGCATTCGCCCTCCTATGGGGTCCTTCGCAGCCTTGCTCGGTCGCCGTTTGCAGAGAAGCGCCGCCTCGTGCGCAGCCAACCCGCGGTCCGCGGGCACGCCGCGAACGGGCGATAATTCGATATAACGCCTCAGCGCAGCCCCTTGTCTCCCAACGCTGCGGACCGCCTTCCAACTTTTCTCTTTCTTTCTTTTCTTTACACTTTCTGACCCTTTCCCGCCCTGCACCCGCTGTATGCAGCCGACTAAGGCAACGAACGACTCGGCTTTTTAGTGTGTGTGGGTGTTTCGCTTTCTTTTGGCGTGTACACGTCACTGCTCCTTTCGTTCTCACGTTTCCCTCTGCGCATTTCTCTCTCTCTCTCTCTCTGTCTCTCATTTTCTCTGCTTTTTGCTTGTTTGTTTGTTTGTTTTTTAAGGAGATGTACTACGTCCTTGGCATTATTATTTGCATACAGCTCTTTCGCCTCGTAGCACGTCTGCCTCCTCTCACGTCTCCGTAGTCGAGTCGCTGGGCTGGAAGCAAGCAATCGAGGAGCGGAACTGGCAACGTCTTCAAAAGCGTTAGCCTGCTTTTGTGTTTTTAGTGCAAGAAGAGGAACGCGCCAACGCCGTCGCAGATATATAGATATATACATATATATACAAACACAGAAGAAAGACGCGATATAGACTGCGATGTCTGCGCTTTATTCAACGTGAACTGGCGCGAATCGTTTTGGGGTGCGGAAATGCGCACGGCGGCGCAGGTTGAAAGAACGAGAAGTTACGTGGGCTTGAGGTCTATATTACGAATATGTGAAAAACACCATAGCTCAGAGGAACGCTTCATGCGTACAATATTTGCATGTTTGACGACAAAACGATTTTTTTTTCTTTACCATGTTATCTTTGTTATCGATTTATATACAAACGCGAGACGCTAGTGCTGCGCTTCAATTTCCTGGATATTGTCGCCGATTGCACTCAGAGAGTGCTATCTGATCAGATTACGTACGCGATGCAATAAATTATAGACTATTCTGTTGTTTACGAAATACACGACCTGCGGCGGTTGCCCTTCCCGTCAACAAACCTTTATCGGGCACGGAAAAAACGAAACAAAGCAGGCAGTGACGAGCAAAATGAGAACGCTAAAACAGAGGGCCGTAGATTTGTAACGCTCATTATTGCTCATAACTACAATTGTTACGAGTCAACATTTGCTATAAACATTAGTCTCGAGGAACTACGTAACTTTCTTTCATCTGTGAGCGTAACATGAGATTTTCCGCACTCCTAAACGATTTAGAAATCTACTTATCGTTCCAGTGTCATCGTTTGATAAGATACGTGACTAACGGGAATTTTCTCGGGTTCGCACATTTGCTGCTGATATCGCGATTACGAAGCCGTAGATAGATTCTGCGCCAGCGTTAGCGGTGACTATGATATGTACGGCGATACGGTAGGAATCCCGAAAAAAACTGGTCCCCGCGATAACAGAGCAATATAATAATAATATCTGGGGTTTTACGTCCCAAAACTATGATATGATTATGAGAGACGCCGTAGTGGAGGGCTCCGGAAATTTTGACCATCTGGTGTTCTTTAACGTGCACTGACATCGCACAGTACACGGGTCTCTACCCTTTCGCCTGCACCGAAATGCGACCGCCGCGGCCGGGATCGTACCCGCGACCTTCGGGACAGCAGCCCAGCACCTTAGCCACTGATCCACCGTGGCGAACACGATAGCAGAGTCAGCGAACCTCGATGGGAACACCTATCGACTTGTCCAAAAGACGGACAAGAAGGTGCACCGGAAGTTCCCTTACAGCGCTGTGTAGAATATGAAAGCACGCCAGCACGTACGGTGCGCACCATAATGCACAGTCGCACATACCAACGAAAAATTCCAGATTATAGGGGGCGCTGTGATCGCAATATGGCAGCGCCCTTGAAAAACGGTAAAATAAGGAGACAATATAATGAATGACAACCTTGCGCCGAAGCTTAGATGTATAAACAACTTCTTTTATAACGACAATCGCACGCCGAGAACTTTCCGCGGAGCTCCTTCTTTCCATAATTGGTTGATTTCATTCTTAGCCCTATATAGATACGTTCAGGCAACCTCACCTGTTCTTCCGTGATAAAACCGGTAACCCTGTTACATGTGACTCTTGTTTTTCAATCGCGATCCACGTCATTCAGAAAAATTAAGAGCATTTCCCACTGTTTTCGTAAAATAGAAGCAAGCTCTTATAAATAAAGAAACGGCGAACAAAGAGGTCATCTAAGTTCTTGAGGTACGGCTTCTATCAATGCTGGTTGCCAATAGCAATTACATTAAACAGAAATCCGAAGCATAGTTACTCTCACAACTAGAGCGCAGAACCATGGAAACAATATTAAAGTTTATATTGAATTACTTTGTGCATTAACAGCAAATGCCTGAATGAAATTGAGACCTGTTTTCGTAAACAACCCGAACGACCATAATTCCTTTTCCGGACTTTTTTATCCCTCGTGTCGTCTTAACGATACAACAGCTCTTTGAGCAAAGCGTCACTTCGGACATAAAGATTAGAGGCACAATATCGCTAAACGAAGCGAGGTTTGTGTGTTCCTAGTTATATCCGTTGACAGAAAAAAAAAATTCTAAGTAATTGCCATATCTTGGAACACTCAAGTTGCATTTTCAGATTTGCCTAAAAACCAAGATCCCACGTCGTCTCGGCTGCTCTTTCCCTAATAACAGAATTTCAGAGATAACAATCGGCGAAGTGAAAAAGAAAGATAACAGGAAAAAAAGAGAAACGGGAAGGAGGCATTAAGAAATATCGCGCCCACATACATGGCACTCGCTCATAAGCTCCATTCAAGTCCATGGTTTTAGTATGCGCGGCAATTAATATTTCTTCTCCAAACTGCCCGGCCGCTAAGACAGGAAGAAAAATTTCCTTAAGCAGCACGGACACTGTCTTTTCCTTTCATCTTTTTTTTTTTTCGTTACGCAGCCTTTCTATTTTCCTTTTTTTTCATTCGTGCTCGAGACACTTCCGCAGGACCTGGCGCGCTTACGCAGCTCGTCGGGCCCTTCCGCGAAATGAGAAGCGAAATTACTTTTCGCGCCACTGAGAACACGTGTAAGCATTCGCCGCAGAGGGAGCGCTGCAGAAAATGAGCCTGAGAGAGGAGGTTGCCGGAAAAGAGAGGGAGCCACCAGAGAGGGAGCCCGGCACCTTGAGCTCCTCTGATGGTTTTAATTTCCAGCATGTAATCACTCCCCCCCCCCTTTCCGCCCCCCTCCCCTTACATTTCCATCCTTGCTGCTTGTTGCCTTATTTTTCTCGCGCTGTATTTTGTCGTCAGCGTTCTGCCCTCATTTATTATACGGATGAACTACTTCGCTTCCGTCTCTTTTTCTTTTCATTTTTCGGTTTCTTTGAAGACATTAAGTACCTATTACTCGCATTCCCGCAAATCGGTTGCTTATTTGGTGGTTGTGACACCGAAGTTAATAGTAAACCACGCGAATGATTTCGTAATATCGTAAAGCTGCATGACGTTTGAGAAGTGCTAATAGCAATACACTTGCGTTATTGGTAGAATTGAAGTATGCTAAGCCCCTTCCGCAATAAGGATGCCGTGTCGGTGGACATTAGCGACAGGGAATATGAAGTCGATGAGGAAGGCGATGTGGGCTTGTTGGTGTTGAATCCTACTTGAACCCTCCCAGAGAGAGAGAGATACTCTTTATTGGAAAAACAGAGATTTTTGCCGGCGTCTATATAGCGCTGACATGCTACTCTGTATAGGGATGGGGAAGGGGACTAAAAGATTTCAGAAGAAAGGGAAGAAAATAATGAGAAAAAAAAGAATATAAACAAATAAGAACGGTGCATGTGAACCTGATAAAAGTATTTACAGTTAGGGTGTCAGGTAAGTTAAGCTTTTCCTGTATTCGATCATTAGAGCCTTTCGACAAGGCCAATTTCGGACAGGTAATTGACTAACGAACGTATAACCCGACACTGTTTTGAATGTCCGGGCACTGGGCCTAATATGTTGCGCAACGTTAACTGTTCGTGGTAAATCTTGTCCACTTGCCGTTCAAGCAATTGTCTCTCGTCGCGGTACGCGGGGCATTCAAGTAGTATGTGCTCCACTGTTTCTATGTTGCCACAGTTATCACAACAGGGACTTGTGGTACGCCCAATGCGGTACAAATAACTGTTCGTGTATGCCACGTTCAGTCGCAGACGATGATATAATGTCTCTAGGTGACGAGGGAGTGGATGGGAAATTTTCGCTCTCACTTCTGGGTCAACACAAAACAGGAAGTTATCTTTGCGAAACTGCAAATTCCACACGCGGTCTTTTTCCTGATGGGCATATCTTTTAGCGATGTTCGAAGCGTCGGCTTTGGTAAAAAATATTCTTCTGAAATTTCGGTATTGGAGTCCATTTCGGGCAGCTTCATCCGCTTTTTCGTTTCCCGAAATACCAGCGTGGCCAGGTATCCACTGGAACGTAATACTATGTCCAGCAATCTTAGCCCTGTGATGAAGATATGCGATATCAGACGCTACCGGTTGGTGATTACCACGCTTAAGCCTGTTCCACATGCTTTGTAGGGCTGCTTTAGAATCTGTAAATATTGCCCATCTTTTTGGCGGATGCTGTCGTAGTATAACCAAAAGGGCCTCCCGAATGCCATATAACTCCGCTGACGTAGAGGATGTCGCTCTCTCTAGACGAAACGCGAGGGATCTTCCTGTAGAGGGCACGAAAACTCCGTACGATGATCGACACTGGGTTGTAGAGCCATCTGTGAATATGTGCGTTTCGTCGGCGTATTCTCTGTATATATACTCTAACGCTATCTGATGGGTTGCTGCTTGGGGGATTTTCCTTTTTGCACCGATTCCGGGGATATATGACACAATTTTTAGTGGTGACAGTGTCCAGGGCGAGATGAACTTTGGCGTAATAGGTGACGCCTGAGCAGGGATCGAAAGACGTGCGCATATGCTTCCAACGGCCTTCCCGAAGCTAGATGTAGGACTGGCTTGGGAGATATTCCTTAAAAAGTGGGTCTTGGTGTGAATAACGTGCCTGAGGTGAATCCGAAGTGTCTCCTGCGCAGATATCACTTCAAGAGGCAGGCATCTGGCTTCTGCTACAGTTCCTGCTCGAGACGACCCCTTTGGAAGGCCAAGACATATTCGGAGACTGTTGTTTCGTGCTGCATCCAGTTTTCTCCTGCTTGTGTAGGATATATTATGCAGGATGGGCAGGTAATACCGCAATGTGCCGTCGACGTAAGCTTTATGGAGGAGCACCATTGATCGGCAGTTGCTGCCCCACTGTGACCCAGCTAAAAATCGGAATACGTGCGACGCCGACGAAATCTTCTCGCTGAGTTTCTTAACTTGAGGAGACCATGTAAGGTTCCTATCAATGGTCACTCCAAGGAACCTTTGTGTCTTGACGTATGGAAGGGCGCGACCACCCAACACTAGTGGGTATTTTTCCATTCTCCTCCTCGAGAAAGCCATAGCGACGCTTTTGTCGGAGGACAGGCTGAGACCTCTTGAATTCAGGTAGGCCGATATATTTGCCAGCGCTCTCTGGAGACGTTGTTGGGTGTTTCTGCGGGAACGCGCCGCACTCCAAATACAGATATCGTCCGCATACAGTGTGATGCTGACGCCCCGGGGCAGGGTTCTTTTCAGATGGATAAGAACTATATTAAATAATACCGGGCTTAATACAGCTCCTTGCGGGACTCCCTTTTCGATGGCATAAAACGCTGTAGGACCCTCCGGAGTACACATGAAAAGTTGGCGTCCTTGAAGATAGTCTGCAATCCATGCGTAAAGCCGTCCTCCAAGACCAAGGGTTTCCAAAGCATCGAGTATTGCTTTATGATAGACGGAGTCATACGCTGCCTTGATGTCCAAAAATAACGCAGTAGGTGTGTATCCACAGGCCAACTCTTCTTCAATTGAGGAGATCAAGGCAATGACGTTATCAATTGCAGATCTGTTTTGACGGAAGCCATTCATTTCCTCCGGGTAAATTTTCTTAGTTTCTAGAAACCAAGTGAGTCGTTTCTGAATCATTTTTTCGAGTAGCTTCCCTACGCAACTGAGTAGAGATATGGGTCTGAAAGAGGCGTAACTTGTTGGCTGCTTCCCTGGCTTCAATATGGGGACAACTTTCGCAAGTTTCCATTCCGTTGGAACCTCCCCATTTATCCATGATGCGTTGTAGTACTCCAAAAGACGTAGTCGGGATGTGTGGCTTAAATTTGCGAGTGCTGCATAACTCACTCCGTCATGGCCAGGTGCTGATCTCTTGTTCGTGTCACCGATTGCTGCCATGAGCTCCTCAATTGTAAAAGGCACCTCTAAATCAGGAAAGGTTGCTCGGGGTGTACGAGACTGATTTGCCCTGTTCAGAGGAGGATTTGCCCCACTGGAAACCCTCCCAGGATTCTGCGAAAGCCGATCGAATACTGGTTAGATTGGGATAAATGCGCGTTAACGGTTCCACGAGAGAGATGTTTATTGTGGCAGAAAAGCTGAGAGGTCGGCCTGAATCCATTTTCTGGCCTGCTACTCAGCGTTAGGAAAGGGGAAGGGGCGGGAAAGAAAGGAGAGAGAAGGTGATGATGAAAAGGAGGGTGGTGATGAAGCAAAACGTTCACAAACAATTTGCAGTCTCTTGTCGAGTTCGGTCTCTCGCAAAAACTTGATTAGCGCTTTCAGAACATCGCTCTGATGACGAGGTGGTGGTCCCAACAGAACTTTTTCAGAAACTTGCTGCTCCGTAGATTTCAACAAGGTGATGGCCATCGGATTTCTTTGCGCGATATATCGCGGGCAGACGCACAAGATATGTTCCGTAGTCTCAGGAGTGCCACAGGTCTCGCAATTCGGACTGTCTGCACGGCCGAGGAGGTGTAGGTAACGACGAGTGAACGCCACACCTATTCGTAATCGGTGCAGTAAGCTTGTACAGCACCTTTTCATGGTTGGCTCCACGGCTCCACGGTTTGTATACTGAGACCCGCCGATATATAGAGCATTGGCTATGGCGTTGCGCTGCTATGGAGGTCGTGGGTGCGATTCCCAATCAAGGCGACCGCATTTCGATGTGGGCGAAGTGAAAGGACATCCACGCATTTGAAATTAGGCGCGGATCAAAAAAGTGTGCCCTTTCTGTTGTCGCTGTCATTCAGCTCGCTCTACCATCAAGACTTTCAATGACCCGAGATAAGAAAACCAAAGTGCGTGCTGTTCGAAATTGCTAGAAAGAACCATGCTATTTATTACTATATCAACTGGCAGGGATTTATACAAGCTCTGACCACAACCATTCCAAGATGGAGCCCGACA